>JAVQKC010105577.1:0-31825 GCA_036025475.1 Philypnodon macrostomus | reverse complement strand
CCCCCCCCCCCCCCCCCCCCCCCCACCGATTAAACAGTGTGGTCATGACTTCTTGGATGCTTACAATAGGCCACACTTGAGACAGTAAAAAAGCATTCATTCATTTATCTTCTACCACTTGTTTCTGTTGTTGGGGGACTGGTCAGTGGTCACTTATAGGATCTCCAGTGTCCCTTTTGTGTCAGTCCTAAGCCTGGATAAACTGAGAGCAATGTGGAAGGCCATCTCATGTTAAAACAATCTGACAAATGATCCTGCAAATTTAAACTGTCCGGAGGTTTCCTAAAATATGAAATTGTTTGATGATGTTTGTGGGATACCAATTTGGCCACTGTGAAGAGTAGTCTTTGAGTGACATCTCTGGACTACAGCTTTTAACGCGAGGAGCCAGATGAAAAAAGAAATATGATTGGTTGAGTAATAAATAATAATTAATAGGAGAAGATGTAGATGTACTTTCAAGTGAATAGGTCTGGTTGGCCAAGCTACAGCATTAGGTCAGCCAAATGCATGTGTCCTGAGTGGCTGTTTCTGGTATGTTTTGACTTATAATCTGGTAAAAAGAAAATCTTCAAATAATTGACCTATTTTATCTTGAAGCTTTTAGAACTAGCCAAATCATGTCAAACTAACACCAAACCCTAACCGTGTCCTATGGTATACCTAGTAAGAAGCTAAGGTACAATATGACCTTGCAACCTCAAAGCTCTCACATAGGATTTACATTATGGCAGCAACTCCTCCATTGCTATTCATGCGTCTTGACCTTTCCATCAGTCGGTAATAGAGCAGAGGATGCCTTTGACTATAAGCCCTGGATGTTAAGTCACGCTCCTTATGGCCCAAAGAGGAGAGTGTCGCCCCCAACATGGCGCGGGGCAATACGGGACTGCTGAGATGAATGACTGTGTCAGGGGTGAGGGGCGTATGGTGTAGCTATATTAGCGAAAGGGTGGGGGGTGGTAATACGTGTCTATGGCGAGCAATATTGGTCTGGCAGTGCGGGTCATTGTAGAGAAAACATAAAACATAATCATTCATTAAAATGCAGCTTCACACCCTCCATCACAGACACTGCCATAAACGCTAGGTTTGGGAGTGAGGGGTGAGTGTACGTCCACACATGCATTACTACTGAGGCAATGGGAGGGATCTACACTATAAAATCTGACATGGTAACCTACAAAAAATCTGGGAGTCTGCATGTCCTCCCTGTGTTACTGTGGGCTTTCTTCAGCTTCCTTCCACTGTCCAATCACGTGCATATATTAGGATAATTTGTAACTCTGGAATTCCCTGTGAATGAATGCTAGAGTGAATGGGTGTATGTCTCTGTGTCAGCCCTGCAACTAGTTGACCATTGTCTCTAGGTTGTATCCCACCTAAGGCCCAAGTGTGACTTAATTAGTGTTAATTAATTGTTATTTCTTCACTTCACTTTAAGCCATCTGCACTCCCATTCATTAACTCGGGGCAATAAGATGATTTTACTTTATTTTTAGGGCATTTAGTTTCTTGGAATCTTTAAGCCATTTTAGACTGGGCAGTATAGTATAGCAACAGGAAATTGGAGTGAACAGTGTGACATTCAGCAATCTGTCAGCTAAACCACGACCCTGAATTTAAAAAAAAAAAAAAAAAACTAGTAATTTTTACAGTGTAGGTTATCTTAGTTTGGTCGGGGGGGAGGGGAGAGGATTTTTATTCATGTGGTTTGTAGTAAATCAAGTTTATATTTGAGAGTCCAACATCGGGGTGTGACAGTATTCATGATGGTAAATAATACAGTATAATATTGTTTGCTGAAGGCTCGAATGGTGAGGCACAGTCATGTATCAAGACTTAATATATGTCACTTTAGGAATAAAAATCAGACCAGTCTTTCACAGAAACATGGCGAAAATTGAGTTTGCTGTCTGTCTTATTTGGAAGATGCTATTCTCAGTGCATTCAGGAAAGACAACTATGGTCTTAGTCTAGAAAGTGTACACAATCATTCAAAATGACTCCTTGGGCCATGTATAAATATTACTTATTATCCAGATTATCAAAATGAGCAATAAATATCCATTTCTGTTGGTTAGGAATTTCTCTGTCAGCAATTTTACATTTTTATAGCTTCCCATCGAAGTTATCTTTGGGGCTGCTGAAAATATTTGCAATAGATAATCACATGTGGATAAAATTGGAACAACAATAATGAGCTCACAGACAGCTGTAATGGACATCTTTTAAATGATGGCTGGACACATTTGCTACCACACCAGCCGAGTGCCCCAAACTGAGAAGTACCACTATAAAAACATTTTAATTTGGCCAAAGTAAGAATCCTTGATAATTATGTCAAAATGAGATCAAAAAAGTGCTTCACCACAATGCATTTTTGCAGCAACCCAGGTCTAAACCAGGACTAAACAAGGTATAAATAAAGGCTAAACCAATTTACCAGGTCTAACCCAAGTGGAATTTAAACTAGAGACTTGCAAAAGAGACTAGTAGTTGTAAACTGACCAATGTCATGCTGACATTACCCCATATATTACCATTCTAAAGATGAAACACATTCAATTCCTTTTTACATTCACATAAATCATTCACTCATTGTTCACAATAGGCCTCTTATGTTTTTGGTAATTATCAATGGTTACGACTTTTATTGTGGACTTAAAGTTAAAAGGCCCACTCTTCTTTGTGTCTGCAGAGAAATCATTGTTTGAGCATTACACTATATTCCATTGTAACACCAAAAATGCAAACAAACAAATAACTTTCAAATGACAATCACCAACAAATTAACAAGGCTTAAGAGATGCATCTCTTTGCAGTGAATCATCATAAATTGTCTGAATATAACCAGATCCAGCCACAAAGATGGGAATACAACACTTTTTACAGTAATTAAACAGTCAATTTTATGGCTAAATGAGTTGTTGTGGGGTGAATGAAGCTTCCTTGACTTGCATCTTGGTGTCTCACTAGTATCACAAATTGCTTTTGAACAGGCTTTTATAGAATGGGTTCAACAAAATAGAAACATGCAAAACTGATATATGCAGACCTGGTGTTTTTGCAGTTAAGTCTATATTCTTTGCATTCTTTTTGGGTATTTAGACAGTACTATTCTCTATCACTATAAGGGGGCACTTTAAACATGAAAAATACAATCAAAACTGTGTCCAAATGGCAAAGCTTTTGTCATTGTTTCTGATTTCTTGGGTCAGTGTTACCTACTTTTATTTCCCTGTAAGTTTAACCTGTCAAATATGCAGCAGAGAGTGAGCAGTGAGTATACATAATCTTACGACTATGCAAGCTCCGCCAAAAACACAACACACAAACAGCATACACCCAGTTAACAATGTGATATTATTAAGACTGCAGAATAAAGGCATCTGGATGAGAGCAAACTGTTTTTTAAACCAGGCGTCCGCGAAAAAAACATCCCAATAAATAACCTAGACACTCACACGGGGGGAGGTGTAGGAGACATAAAACACATAATAAGATCACTGTGTTGTCAGAAATAGAGGAGGATCCAGGGCGGCTAGAGCTAATGAAGAGAAGAGCAGGCAAGTCAAGCACCAAGATGTCTGCAAACAGCACAGTCAAATTGTGTCAATGGGATGTTTGTGTACAGTACGTCAATGTAGGTAACAGCTGATTAAGATTGTGTTAGGAAATTGGCCAGTATGTACCCTATGTATGTACCCTAATATATATAAATAAGATATTTTATTAAAGCCGCACTACCTGTTTTTTTTTTTTCTTTGGAATTGAGCAAAACATTTTACTCAGTCAAAACTACAACATAACTGAAGTCAGCTGAGAAGAAACATGAGAGTTTGAGACCCCCCCTGGGCTGTATAATAAGGGTATTAGTTTTTGTGTCCTTATTCCTTAGCACTGCTTTTGGCAATACACTTATTTCTTGATGTAGGATAAACTAATGTAGCTGTATCTGGGGGTGGTTGATATGGCAAAAATATAATATCACAATTTTATTTATTAAGACAAGATTATGATTTAGATTTTATCACAATTTCAGTTGACTTTGTACTGACAGTGTCTTTACAAAAACATTTTTATTCAATGTACATCCAATTCCATGTTCATCCTAATACTGAATACTATTTACTTTCCTTTTTTACATTTTCATTTTGAACACTGGGATTGCTACAGTTGAGATGATGGTGAAGAGCACTGTAGCACAATTCAATGATCTTTCCATAACTTCATATCACAATACCATCTTTTATGGACATATCACACTTCCCTATCCATATCACAGTAATTAGCACAGTATGTCACACCCCTCATGTAGAAGATCCCTCACTTTGTTTTCACACAAAAGCCTCCCATGCTAATGCGCTACATGTGTCAGGTTATAGGAGTTATATCACATGACGTCTTCGGTATTCATCTATGCATGTTCAGCAGAAAGAGTGGTACCTCCGCCTGTCTCCACCATGTGAGGGAAAATACTGCTAATGTTGCAAAGGAAGCTGTTCCCGTCCAATTAAACCAATAAAACGTACGCTACCCTCATTCCTGTAACTGCCTAATAAGCCATAAACACAGCTGAACATTTATAATGTGAGCAAGTCCATAAAAAGACACTTCGCACAGGGCCAAGGCAGAGAGGTGAGCCTCAACCAGGCACACACAGAAATCAGTTTTTCTACTAAAAGAAATATTTAGTAGCGCTCTGAATTAATGTGAGAAAGGTGGAGGGAGGAGGGTGAAGAGAAGGGTTGGAGACCAAAGGGCTTCGTGTGTGTGTGTGTGTGCGTGTGTGAGTGCGTGTGTGTGCGTGCGTGTGTGCATGCGTGTGAGCTTGTGTGTGTGTGCGTGTGTGTGGTTAGAAGAAGCTATAGATGGGGCCCTGTGGAGATATGTTCAGAGACCTACAGCAAACTAAATGCTTTAAACACTTTTATGGCAAGAAAGAGGGGCTGAAAAGTGGATAAAAATCACAGATAATGTGACCATGAAGTGTCCCACTGTAGATGTCCAATGTGAAATGCTCATGTTATGTTTACACTTCAAGTTTACTAGTCACAAAAAAGAGGGGGATTTGATTTGAAATATAACATTACTATCATCTGGTTCTACTTAAATACACTACTTTCATGATGGACTCATATCGTCATATCACTGTGGCATTTTCCAATTTCCACATATATTACCCAATAGTCAAAAATCCCTTTTGTGGAAACACATGTATATTTGTATTTATCAAAAATAAACCAAAAATCAGTTCATAATTTCTACTGCAACCTTTACGGCATGTGTACTTTTTTACTTCAGGTTAATTTTTGTTTTATTTCAAAACAATAGTTATTCTATTTGCAGACATACAAAACATGCATTTAGGGTAATTATGTTTAAAAAGGTTTTGAGCTCAACACTGTAACTGCAGTTCCAATAAACCATAATTAAATTGAATTAACTAGTACAGCTATCATTTGAGTGATACAAGATGCTTTATGGCTATTCTGGCTTCTGACAGCTGAGGAATATGTGAATAAATATAAAGGTCATAACGAACACAGGAAATAATAGTTCCTTAGTTGTCAATGCAATCACTTCTCTCATCTATATGGCAAATTACTAAACACATCCAAACTATCTCTTTATAACAGTATCGCTCAAACCCGACATGTCCAACAGTTAACAGTGTTGGTGTGAGTCCTAGTGCTTCCTGGATCCAGTTTGTGTCCTGTTTTTAATTCCTCCAAGCTCTGTTTTCCCTTTTCTCCGAGAGAGCAGTCGTAAACGCAGTGTGAGACGGCGGTAAAACAGTTCTTAAAAACACATTTGCACTTTACTGACTAAACCAGGAGCTCTGGCCTCGAGGTGAGAGGAAAGAAAGTTGGAGGGAAGAAGAGAAAAGAGGAAGATTTTCATTTTTTATGATCGGCTGTAAGTTACAAAATACAGTACAATGCTAAGGTAAGCAGGGTTTATAGCTGCATGGGGTAATGTTATGTAAAAATACTATTGTTCGCTGATGAATCATGCACATTAAATAAATATATTCACTTTGGAACAATTCAGATTCCCCGCTGTGAGAGTTTCAGCTTGGGCCAGTTTAGGTTAGGCCCTAGGCTACAACAGTCCTATTTCAACACAGTATTGTCCGATACAGTATATTCATCAGTGATTTACATTTTGGAATAACTCAAAAATGTCAATGAGCTGTATTAAGGATAGAGCTCATGCCAATATGTACATCAAAGTGCTGTTCAAAATACAGCCAAAATACAACCTATATTTGCCTGTTTTCCCCAAGTCACTGTGAAATACAGTATCAAGGTTCACCTTATTTGAACATAATATTAATAATAGTTACATGAACTGGTGAAACTGATGCATGACAATAAAATCATCATTGGTAAAAACTGGGTCAGAAGATTATTATAGATGCTCAGATATGAAAATTGTCTTGGCCAATATTGATTCTTGATAACTGCAGCTTTGAAATGTACTTAATAATCCATATATAAGGTGAAATATAGCATTATAATAATCAATAATAAAGTAAGATCTTTAAATGGCCCTTTCTCTGGCTGTGAAGTATAAGAAGTTGTCCTTTTTAAACAACAGGTTAACATTGGCATCAGTCAACCATGTGACAATTAGCTGATGTTGAGCTAATACCAATGTGCCTCCCAAAAAATAATAGTAACTCTGAACTGCTCTGACAACATCTTTATCTGACAGATAAAGAGGCCATTGCAATAGCTTGTTAAACAATCATCATCTTTAACAATACCACTATACAGTAAAACATAATTTCCTTGAACCTAGACTAGACCTAGGCCTAGAGATTTAAACTCGAGTTCAGTATATTATGTGATACAATGTTCTTGTACATGTGCTTCCGTTTTGAACACAGTTTTCGAGGTGCTTCTTGCTCCTAACCCGCTGCAGATCCTCACTTAAAGCTGTTTTTGTGTGATACTGTATTTTTGTGTTTGCAGCCACAGAGCTTCACTGTGGGCATCATTAAATTTTCATTCAACTCAGAGATATTACAACTCCTGTGCTGTTCGGCTCCACAGTCTCTCAGTGTAAGGAGGAGTGCAGAGGGATCGGGCCTATTAGCAGGAGTTACTGCGGTGGATGTACACAGAGGTAAACAGGCTGGTATAATACTGTACTGAGCTGCAGAGGAATGTGTGCTTGTCTTTCCTGCTATTGTGGGACAGAGATTGATACGCCTCTCGTTTACTGACGGACGATTGTCGGGGCTTCCTGAACTAATTATAAAAAGCAACAGCGGTAACACACACCACGCCTGTCTACAGGCACTGGGTTTACTGACTGTCTGCAGAAATATATCACAGAAATGACTGACAATCAGCTAAATATTATGTAAAGTTAAAGCTAGTGTTGGCTGTCAAGTCATGGTCTATTAACAAATCAATGAAATATTATTATATTATTTTATTTTTTTACTATTTGTTTGTTTGGACACCACATGAGAGACAGAGTCCTGCCAGATTCATCTGTGGAACATCTGTGTTAAGCACATGACTTTGCCATGTTAGAAAGGACAGGCTGTTTTGTCTTGCAGTTTTTGGCTCCAATTAACTTTAACATCAAAGGTGACTAACCAGTTAACTATCAATGCCTGTTAAACTTTTATGATGGCATTTTGAAGTATCATGCAATGGCTCCATAATCTTAACTAACATTTTGTATATATGCTTTATACTGAGCTCACACAGTTCAGCGGCTTGCTTAAGGACACTTTAACAGTGTCAGCTAGGGCAAGGGAAGGAGTCAAAATGCCAGTGTCACAAAAACATATCCACTTTTATTGGTGAAAACCTTTGAACATCCCCACAGCCAAAACTGTTAAACCACTGGACAAAACAAAACTCTGCAGGCATCCATTCTTGTACAGTGCACTATTGTAAATCAGTCATAGGCCAACAACTATTACATCAGTTGGGTCAGTGAGTACATTACAAACAAAACAAACAGCGGCCATCTTTGATTATGTGTTTTTGGACCCTATTCAATTTGCAATGTTTTACCCATCCACAACAAGCATCAGAACAAAGCGAGAGGCTACATAATGACTAGGCGCAAACATTAGTGTGAGCTCGCCTCCTATTGTCTGGAGTCCGGAAATGTTAAATTGGCACATACAGTGTAGAGCCAGACATTGGGGACATAAATCACGCATGTAAGAACCCCTTATTGTAGCCGCTAATGTTGAGAGGTATTTAGAGAATGGTCCGTAGCGGCAGGAAGTGGCAGTGATCTACTTCCTGTCCGGGTGGAAATCTCATCTGCGAGGCGAGCTGCCAGGGTGTAGCTCACAAACACACCACATGTTCACAACAATAAAAGGGAGGACGCAGCAGCAGCAGCAGTAGGACCGCGCCCAGGGCTATTTCAGACTGGGTATTGTCACCTGAAGCTAATGCACTTTGTTCTCAGCTCTCAGAGGCTCACGGGTGGCTTCTGTGTCATTTTTACAGAAACAATAGACTCTGTCCATTATGTACAAGAAATAAGATAAGAAGCTTTATTTGTCATTGCACAAATAATGTTGTAGACTGACGTATTACAGCCCTATTGTCAAGTGTGAGTGTACCCCACCTTAGGCCCATAGTTGCTGGTATAAGCTCGTACCACAAGTGGAAGAAGACAAATGAATTTCACAGGTTCATTTTCCTTAATAAGGTGCAGAATGTGTCCCAAAATCTGTTCTTAAGCGCTATTGACAGTGCAACCTACACTAAATGCAGACAATAAATGGGTTTGTTGATTTTTATGTAAAGTCTTTAGAGTTTTCTCAAATTTTCTCAATTATGGATTTTATTACATAGCAGTTTTCAAGGCATATGGTGGCCACAGCTCCCCTGGGACAGACTGACAGAGAAGTGGCAGTCAACAACGGTCTCTCTTACCACCACCAAACATACTGCCACAATCACAATATAGTGAGTGAAGTGTCTTTCCCGAGGGCACAGGGGGTAGAGGGGATCGAACCATCGCTTTTGTGTTTAGAGTGTACCCTACTTAAGGCTCATAGTTCCAGTCAGTTCCAGCCGAAGTTTTAACTTTCATTTCATTATGTCCAGTTATACACATAGCAACAGCCTCAGTGTACTAATGTCAAAACAGTCCGGACTTGACGTTAATATTGAGTGATTGTTTTGTCTAGCCTTTTCTGTGTCCCATTACGCAACACAACGGAAATATGTGTAATGTTGTATTAACCCATTTCAGCTTCAGAATAAAAACCCGGCTTAATCAGACATTTGGTCAAAATAGTGGACACGCTTTTCAAAGTCCAAAATGAAAATGCAACAAAGGAAAAAAATATCCTCAATGTCGTCCTGTGTGCTGAGAGACTTTTTGTTTCTGTTTTAGTCCAGTTTTTGCAGGAGGTTGGAATTTCATGTGGCACTACTTCTGATTTAGGGACTAGTTTAGGGTCCTGGTTTAGTTCTGGTTTGGTCCATTGTTTGAACTATGGTTAGACCTGGTTTAGACCTGCTTTAGAGCTGGTAGTCCCTGTTTTGTCTATTAACATTTTATTCCTAGTTGGGTTAGTCCTGAAAGATTTAATCCATTTCAATTTTATTTGTATAGTTCTATATAACAACAAAATTTCCCGAGGGCTTTACAGAAAGAGATGTAAGCAATAGACACACAAACAAAAAGACTGTCCCGGGACGTCCTCTGTTCTTAGACCCTTCATCTTGGAAAGGAAAAAAAAAACATCTATGGGAAAAAGTTTAAGAATCATACATTTAAACTGTAAATAAAGAATCTCCAGAGACTTCACCTTAAACCCCGAGGAGTGTTACGTAACAGCGTCAAACTAAAGAGATAAAAACGTTCTGTTAGCACCCGCTGCTCTGCTCTGTTTGAGACGACAGCAGGGTCTAAACACACAGTCCTCACGACAACGACTTTACAAGGATCTAATTACAGACTGGCACTGGGACCAGACAGATGGTACCGCAGAGAGGGAGAGAGCTGAGTGTACGAGAAGAGATACGACGATGTGAAAAAGGTATCTGTCTAAGTGTTTAGCCTGCACATTAAGGGCATTGGTTCTCAAATTCCAAGTAGGCTTATGCCTCAGAATGAACCACTCTTATGGATTAAAACAGACCTCAATCAGGACAAAACCCAAGTTTAGGCAATACTTATTACAGTTTGTCTATAAGGTTCTCCCTAGAGTTTTGGATAAAAATATGTTCAGTCACAAAAACAGTCTGAATCAGGGCTAAACTGTGCCTACCATGATTATGCAGTGGTCCACACATCAAGACCTAGATCTGAATTAAAACAGGGCTTGTACCATAAATGTATCTTAAGTATTAGTACCGGTAGTTAAATAGTCACAGAACCACTGCAATAAGCCACCACTGACTTTACTTCAGTGACTTTCTGTAAACTTTTGGTAACTCTGGCACGTAATATTGACCGTCAGAGGGTTTTGCTGACAGAGGCCAAATGTTGCTCTAAAAAATAATTTTCACATCATTAAAAGCCTCAATCATTGTTTGACATGGGTTTAAATTGGGTTGTCCATATACAGATATTGCTTATATTCCAGTAATAGTCTCATGTACGTATATATAGCAAAGTCGTTCTGTGCAAAAAAAAGCAGGTGGCGTCAGGAACAGTTTGAACTCTTGTGATAGACTAAAGTAGGTAATCGGTCATAATTATTATTTTATTTTAGTCCCTAGTCTGGCCTAAGATCAGAGTTTGTGGGATGTGGATACCACTTTGACCAACAGTAGTTGAGTTTTACTTCTCCCCTGGCCTCCACAGACTACAGACAGCCTACTTTACACCATAGAACAGGGTCAGATTGTCCATTTTCAGCATTTTACGAAACTTACAGTCTCCCTTTACACTGTTTGTCTGGCAATAAAGATTTAAACATCAGCCATGGCTTATATACCCCCTCTCTATGGTCTTCTTTAGTCTAACCTCTGCTGTTTTCCCACCTCTGCCCCCGTCTCCTCCCCCCTCAACCCCACCCCAGCACCAACCCCCCCCGCCCCCCATCATCTCCCCCCATCGCTCCGATCTCGTTAGCCAGGTATAAATCTCCAGAACCAACCCAGTAATTTAACCAATTAGCATCTCAGATATGCGGGTGGCACCTAAATTACGACATTGCAGAATGGTGATGCATGTAGCCACGGCGGGGTGAATTTACAACCTCTCGTTACATATTCAAGGCGCATAAATCACGCGCTCCACACTGACACACGGCCTTATGGGTAGGCATGGGCCAGGAACAGTCTCGGAGACCTGAGTTAGTTAATCATGTGGAAATAAGCTGCATAACCTAGATTCACATAAAACAGGTTCATGGGCGGAAATATTCATTCGTTCATTCATTGGAAGGATATGTTAAATAATTTTTGTTCACACATCAGGGTTTCACAATATCTCTGCAAGCACATTCACTCATAAACACTGCTTTCACCAGTCAATGTTAAATAATATTAGTTTACGTACATTTAACTAACTAATCCTAACGCTAATTATTCAGTATCATGCTGTTAATTTACATAACTTCTATATTTTTTTTGTAACATCTACCTGTCCACAAAACATATTTGTAATAATAAATTCAAATTCAAATTCTAAATTAACCAGCAATCTTCATCACACTTTGAAAGTGGTGTAGCATCAGGCCGTTCAGCCGGTGCAACTAAACTGGGGCCCAGGAGATTTAGGGGTGATTAAACCATGTGCAAACCAGGACAAAATCAGGACTAAACCACGACTAAACAAGGTCTAAATTCCTAACAAGGACCAAAACCAAGACTAAATCAGGTCTGAAAGAACCCTAAACCATTATTTCACAATGGCTTTTCTGCCAATAAACCTAACTGAAGTTGTGTCTTTACTGCTGTGAATGTGAAGGTTCTCGGTCATCCAGGTGAAGTTCATTAAAAGTGATCTTATTCAGCATATGTCTGTGGAACAGTTCTTTTGTTTTACAGCCTTAACTGTGAAAAACATGCAGACATTTGTCCTCAGCGAATTAAATGTTCTTTGGAAAAATGCAGTTAAAATCCCCACACTAACACACACACACACAATATGAAAATAGGTTACATAATTGAACAAACACAAGGCTTATAAATGTATCCAACAATGAGACCGTCGATGCTCTGTTCCCACCTTCCCTCTTCCCCTTAACTAAACAGGAGCTAATGGAGTGTTTCCGTGTGTTGATAGGGGAAGACAAAGAGAGCGTGTGTGAGCGATTGTGTTGCCGTGTTGCGCGGTGGTTTAGTGCTGCAGCGAATGAGTGATAGGTGTAGTAAAAGTGCAGTAAACAGCCTGAGTGATGGCGGCTGTCGACGAGGCCAATTGAGCGTATGACATCAGGCGCGACACATCAGGCAGAGGCGCGCACCACGATAACGACAGCATCGCTACGGTAACGACAGCATCGCCACGCACAGCACAGCGGCAGACCACACACACACAGACACACAAATGATCACACTGCAAATAGGAGTTTAATCTGCTGAAAAAGGCTTAGGAAAATATTCTTTACAAATTGCCCATAAAGCATCATTGAGTATTATGTTTATATGCCTTACAATAAAATATTATTCAGGGAGTTGTCAACATGAGGTGCACATTGGACAGGAACCACAACTGGTAAATTGAAACACAATGTAGTGAATAGTGAATAATACAGTCGATGATTATTAGTCTGTCTGTGAATGTCTCTGTGTCAAACCTGCGAGTAACTGCCTGTTGCACAGCCTGTACCCTGCTAAATGATTGCACCACAAATAGGCGTTTAATCTGCTGAAAAAGGATTAGGGAAATATCCTTTACAAATCACCCATAAAGCACGAATGAATATTATTATTATCTATGACTATTTATAAGTGTCATAATAAAAGGCATTTAACTCAAAGAATATGCTCCAATAATGATAATATTGGATTTGATTTAGTATTTATAGCATTTTTCAGGGCACCCAAAGTGCTTTACTACAGTCTCTTATTCATTCACTCCAGTCACACACTGGTGATGGTAAGTGACATCTACCAGTGTATAGTTACAGCTACCCCTGGGGCAGACTGATGTGTACGACTGAGATGTGGCAGCCATACCATACCACTAATTGCAGTTTTTCAGACCACCATCAATCACATCATCACAATCACACTAAAGCAATTACTACAGATAAGGGGGGTGAAGTGTCTTGCCCAAGGACACAATGGTAGCAAGAAACTGGTTGGAAGGGGAGCTTTTTGAGAAAAAACATAGAGACTAAACAAAATTCTAGGTCCGATTTAAGGTCATGGGGTTACTAATATCATGGTCATGGGGTTACTAATATCGTTATATTTTTGCGACTGAGATATCATTTTGACTTCTGTTCACAGCATTAGTTACTTCCCAAACCAAGAAGCCTGGCTCTAACCTGAAACATTAGGCCAGCACCAGCATCAGTGAATACCAAACCTGAGTCTATATGATATTTTGGATGAGAATGGGTTGGTTTGTCTGCATGCAATGGGGGAGGTCTGCTGTAATCTAAAACAGAGGCGTCCCGGGAAGGTTTGGGTGTAGTTAGAGGAGGTCAAAAAGGTCATTGCTCTGGTCCCTGGAGGCAGGCACCAAAAACACGTCTGCTCCCAAAGGAAAGACACAGGATCATTATGAATACACACACTATAGTCTATAAGTCATTAAAACATGTATCCTTATATAATGAGGTGGCCACCCTTTTAAAAACTCCTTAAAAATAATCCCCTAAGAGTCTCACCTGCAGTCTCCCATTGGGACACCATAATTAAAGGGACATAGACACGGCAGGAGAGGGGCAAATCCAATATTGACTGAGAATATGGTCAATTGCAAAAAGATTCATGCAAATTACTGTCTGGTGTATGTCTAACACCAACAAATGATGGAAAGAGTTTCAAAATGTATGTATTCAGTGCCTCAAACAGCAGCAGTGATCATGACAGTGATCATGTGATTTATTGGTTAAAGAAACTGTCTGGAGGTTTGCTAAAATAAGAAATTGTGGGTAATTTTTTTTTTTTACATCTATCTGACCATGTTCTACAGTGTAGAATCTACACTGTAAAGTAGGTAATCTGTCATAATTAATATTTTTACTTTAGTCAATCCCTTGACCTCTACAGCAACATCAAATCAGTGTTTGTAGGCTACCACTTTGACCAATAGTAGTCAATTCTTTGAGTGTTGTAGCCCTCACAATCTTGATGTTGCTATATAAACCAGGGGAGAGACCTACAGTAATTAGAACTTGGTTACTCTTTTTCAAACAATTTAACAATTTCTTATTTAGACTTCTTTAAAGTGAAGAAAATATAATTTAGCTATTATCATTAAGTTGTACATGCTGTTCAATAATGTTAATAGTTTTAATGTTGTGATCGTTAATGAATGTGAGAGTGAATGGGTATCGGACATGTCTGTAAGTGTTGAGAGAGTTGTCCATTGTCCGGGATAATTACTGCTTACAGCCCAAAGTAGAGGCTCCCGTAATGAGATAAGTTGAAGATGAAATCATTATATGTTATGTTTTCACCTACTGTGTGAATGATAAATATATCAAGTGTCAAGGCCAAGACAAAGCCTAACACTATATAAATGTAGGTGGGTAAATGCATATAAATGAGGGTGGGTAAATGCATATAAATGTGGGTGGGTAAGAGAAACATCTAAATAGTGGGATTCAAATTCCCAACAAGAACAAATTATCGCCAATATAAAGTATATGCAATAAACATTATGACCATGAGTAAAATAAAATCAATAATAATATTACTGAACCTTTAACCTGTTGTTTTTACTGATTCAAGACTTCTGATGTGATGAGTACACTCAATCCTCAAAAGCAGAACAAAGGCTACATTACATTAATAGAAGCAGTTAATTGTTTTGTGCATATGTGCATCTCTAAGGGTCATTATTGAGCCATATTCATCTTTCTTCTGTCAAAAACAAAGTTGCCATCACCTTTTGCCCTGTGGGGCAGTTGCTCATCAAAGTGTGCATTGTAAATACATGGAGAATACAACGTTATGTTTATGCAAGAGGCACAGGTCACTAAAAAGAGATGCAGATTTTTTTGAAAATGCTTTTTCATTTGGCATAAGCCGCACAATGATAGCAGGAGGTTAGACGCGGCCTAGCTAACACCTACGCGCAATGACCCAAGTTCAAGTGATAGCATTTCTCTCTTCTTTCTGCTCCAAGAGGAAGCTGGAGGAAGAGGAGGAGGGGGGTTTCAGCATTTAACCTCGAAGGGTCAGACAAAAAAATCAACTGTGATCAATACGGGCCAAGAAATGCACAGGAACCCACACATTCTTAGCCACAAACAAACACACACAAGTAGCAGCAGCGCTAATGGGCTAAGGAAGAGATGGCCTCAGCTGTGCACTGCTCTCTCCAGCGCCGCGCTAACTGACGGCTAATCGATTAGCGCAGGGTGCCCTCTGACCCCGCTAGCTTCCTGTCTGACAGATTACACCTCCGCAGGCTACATAGGACTGCGTTCGCTGCCGGATCTGTGCAGAGTATGTGTGTGCTTGAATAGTGTTTCTTGGTCTTAGTAGAAGAGAGAATAAGAGAGGAGCAAATCCGGCCAGTGTTACATCACAAATGAAAACATCTTTGTGTTTGTGAAGTGTTTATATAATCTGTGTCCAGGGGTTGGACACAGAATTTAGATGTGCTATACATATGCTGGTCATCATTTGGCTGATAGGAGCCCTACAAGGACCTCATTGCAAGTCATCTATTTTTCATTGGAGAAGTAGGGTGACCAGATCATACAGAGTAATAATGTGAGTGGAACAAAGCTGTTCAAAACTCAAATATTCAGCCTCAGAAGTAGCATGTTGCTTGCTTGAGGAGTGACTATTCAGATTCATGAACACAGAGGGAAAAATATAATGGAAGAATGACAAATGAGTCAAAATGTGGGACACAAGATTTGAGCTGGAAATGTTACACAAAGTGAGACGTAGTCACCCTATAAGTCAATCTCTGATTTAGAAATGTAGGCGTTTCTGATACCTAATAGATACAAAAACATGGCTTGTGGTAGTTATTTGGACATGTGCGGACATTACCGTGGTGACACAAACGGTATACAGATCAGTCTGAGAGGAGAGGTGTACATGTGTGTGTGTTTTGTGTGTCAATGGTATGTGTCCATGTTGTGTGTTTGTGGACAGATAACAATGCCCCTCTCTGCAGGACACTGGTGCTCTCTTCCTGGACCGCTCCAACTCAGGAAATACCACCTCAACACTCTCAGATATTTATACCTGCTGCAGTGACTTCATCAGCTCTGAGCGAGCTCTTTCTAACAAAAGACAGCATTGTAGATGAGTGCCCTGACTTAAACCACACAAATGTAGCAGTTATAGACCTACTTGACATCACTGAAGTGGTCGGAGAGTGAGACCAGTATCAATGCCTGTTGGAGTTAGTCTTTCAGGATCTAAAAACCTCTTCTATATTCATCCTAACAAAAAAGAGTGACTGGCTGCATTGTAATAATTGAGGAATTATTTGTAAAACCAATAATATACTGACAAAGCTTTTATTACTAGTTTGGCATTTATAATTGGGGCGGTAATGAGGTTTTGGTGGTTTGATTCATGCTCCAACTACCCAACTACTCTTGTGTCCTTCGGCAAAACACTTCAGCCACCTTGCCTGAAAGTGTTTGGTTGTGGTTTGGACAGTCTGCCCCAGGGCAACTGTGGCTACGACTGTGGTGTAATTGAATAATGCATTCAATTTCAGAGCCCATAAAAGTGTTCAGATGCATTTTCACAATTGTTCAATGTAGCTAATGTAAAATGCTCATAGTTTGAGATGATACAGTAGCTTGTCCCATAGGCCATAGTGAGTGATTTCTTGTATCTCTAACCTCATGGTGGGCTCCGGAGCTGCTGAAGCACAGAGCTCCCTCTCACTGTCTGACCATTACTGCGCCTCTATTAACCTAACACACACTTCACAAACACACACACAACTCGAATTAAGAGCGTCATACAAGGGCCCTCATTCATGATAGGTGGCTGAAGCCGGTGTGTGTGTGTGTGAATATCTTAAGCTTCTGTCATTAAAACGCAAATACATTTAGTTTATCTGGAAAGACATACACATACAGACACGCTAACAGACACGGTGAAAGTGCATACTGGCCAGGTGAGTTTTTTCCCCCTGGCCACAAAGTGAGCCAGTGGTTTGAGATGTTTTAGGAGGCGAAGAGAGAGTGTGTTTACATACTGTAAAAAGTTTGTACAACTGTAAAAAGGAATTTGGGATTGGGAGAGGAGGAGACGCTGCACTGTAAAACTCAACTGGCTAATAGAACAGAAAGTATATTATGATGACTAAGTTCTGGTAAATAGTTTAACATCTTCATCACTTACTCAAAATAGGTGGTCATCACGACATCACAACAGTGTAAAGGCCAGTGTTTTTGATTGAGCTGGAGGAGGGAGGGGAAAAGTATAATCTGCTCCAAATGTGTTGAATTTGACATGAAATAAAAGTGGTATAAAGTTCAAAGTCCTAACTGTCAATGGGAATTTGTAACTACATGTCTCTGAGTGAAAGGGTGTTTTCACAATAGTCGTGCAAAGAAGTGTCTGGGCCAATAAACACAGTGTTAAGCCGTAAGCTATATACAGTGAGGTTATCAACACAATCATGAACAAAAATGATCAGGATCAAAATCAATATGTCTATATATTTTTATGTGTGTACTGTTTTGGTAGCAAATTCTCACCAAGTTACATTTACTTGTTAGTTTATAGTTTAAACATGTAATTTTGAGGACTAAAAATCATCTATATATGTATTTTTTAAATTTGCAATTAACTGACAAGATTTTTGTAGATTATTACCAAAATAAAGACTTTTTATGAAGAGACGGAATTTTTGGTGCCTTAATCACTCCCCAATGCAATTGAAATGAGTTCATGTTTTACAGTGCAGTGAGAGAAGGGGCAGTGTGCAGAAGGATGTACAGTAAATGTGCCAGCCATGCATCATTTCATTATTAATAGCCGTGTCGGAGTAAAAATGCTAACCTTGTCTGAGCTAACGGGCAGCTGACTCCGCATTATGTTCGTGTATGTGTGTGCGTGTGTGTGTGTATAAAACAAGGGGCAGACGTCCACAATGAGGTCCTGTATGAGCCTTTGTTAGGGGCTAGTGAAGTCAGTGTAACCAGTACAGTGTGAAATGTTTGTATGTTTTCAATATATATTATCACTTTTTAAGCATTTGATTCATGTACATAAATAAAAAGCCAAATTGTTTGATAGCATTGTTTTGACTCTGCTGAAAAGGCTTATATTAGGTGGGTTATGGGTAAACTTATGATAAAGGTAATCTGTATTGTCCCTGTATGGAAAATGCTGTCCTATGCATTTGACCCATTCCTCAATGCAGCTGGGGAAACCTGTCGGGGGCAGCGGGCACCCGGGGACCCATCTCCAGATCTTGGGCAGAATGTACCTATAGCTGAAATTAGTAGCTTGGTGAGGTTTCTTTGTCTATATAAAAAACGGTGAAACCAAGCATTTTCAGCTCCTGAGAAGGTCAACATGTAAGCATACTAGATACATGTGTGAATGAAACAAAATTAATACTTTCTATTTATTTGGGATCTCTCCATTCTGTGTGTTTCACGAAACCTGTGACCTGTGACCTCCAGGAATATGTCTAATTAAAAAAAGTGCATATTCTTGTCTATTCCCTAAACACATAGCATGTACAAATCAGAACAGGCTTCATCCAACTCTATAGTTTATTCTCACTACATTCATCAGTCCCTTGTTGATCCATCTTTCTCCAGTCCTTTGGGTTAATTAGTTCATTTGGGTAATTATCCAGTCATTATTGATTAAGCATAAACCCACATCTCCTATTCAACCTCCCTGACATATACATTATAGGTTTCTCCCCGTGATACTGTCAGCGTTACAAATCTCCCCAGCACTGACCTTTTCATCCTTCCGAAATTTATGCACATGTTAAGTCCGGGTTGAGTCCATTTTTTTACCCTTTGCCTCAATTCTCTTCAGGCCAGAAAATAGTAGCAGCTTTACACCAAAAAAGGTTATAAATTTGACATACATTCACTGGGTACTTTATTGGGTAGACCCTGTACTGAATAAAGTGATCTTCTGCTGCTGGAGCCCACCTGCTTCAAGTTTTGTTATCTTGTGCTAAAGCTGTCTCTGACCTCTGGCATCAACTAGGGCATATTTGCCCCTAGATCTGCCGCTCACTGAATATTGTATCTCTGTAAACGCTGTTTGAGCTCACAAGCAGGTAAATAGGTGTACCTAATAAAGTGGCCAGTGGGTGTGCTACAAAGTTGACATCGGATGGCAGGGTCAAGTTTAGCAGCTGTAGTGTCCAGGTGGTTTTAAATTTAAATGAACAGATGTTAGCAGCCGACTGGAGACAGGGACAAAGACTAATCAGAATATAACGCTAAAATGATCTGTTGGCCTTGAGTTTAGCTGCTGTACCAGACACATCGACAGTGGCACTTTGAGTTAGCTGCTTGAATTTGCTTCATTTGTGGAAATTTTTGGATACACATAGCTTTTATAGACTCTGGATATTCTCATTAACAATTCTGTGATAAAAAGATTTTATACATTTTAATAAATTTTTATCAAGCTAATTGTATAACACCAAATACTAAAACACAATGGTTAGTTAAAAATTGGTAAGTATTGATACAGAATTATTCCACTTTTGATATTTATATATGAAAATATGAAGAATATATAAAAATACATTCAACTAATTTGGTTGCCTATTAATCAGCACAATAACATCTTCTACTAAAAACTATGTCTTGCATTTTCTAACCCCATTAGAGATATCATGCTGAAATATGACATTGAACAGGTTTTTGTTGAAAATCTTGTAACCCGCCTCCTATAGTATTACTCAAGTATAAAAGTAATCATTGTGTTGACAAGTCTCTGCCTCTTAAAGTCAACGAGGCTCACAACGTTAGGACAGGAACAGATGGGACCATCCAGGCTACAATCAGGCTTTTAGGGAAATCTGATACAGGCCGGGGAGGGGGTGTTTTTGCATGGATGTGTGTGTGTGTGTGTGTGTGTGTGTGTGTATTTTTGTGTGTGTGGGATGAGGTGAAAGAGGAAGAGGTAGTTTTTTCAGGGCTGTATTACACATGTGTCTGGAGCCGGTCCAGCTGTGCCCTGCGGCAATTTAGATATCGCTAATATTCATCAACTCAATTTTCGCATCCAAAATTCAACAGGGTCAAAGGAGGAACAAAAATGTTAAGTAAAAAAAAACAATATTTGGCAATGATTTTAACCCTTGGCTCAAAATTAGTCAGACAAGCCAAAAAACACTGATTTTATACTACGAAGAATGCACAAGAGCATACCATAAACACCCCTTTAAGCTTTGGTATATATGAGTCTGGCTCTACTTAAATAGCCGAAATATCACATTTTTTCATCATTTTTTTCAAAATTTTTATCACAAATATTCCCTAACGTTTTTGTGACTAGATAGGACTATATTGATTGATTAAACCTGTGGATTTTAAACGTTTTTGACAGATCAATAAAAAGCATAGACCTCCTTCTTTTGTGTTCAGTATTACTTCCTGGGTAAAAGGTGATGAGGGCTTCGGGAATTATTCATAAAATTGACTTAATGTCAGTCTGAGGTTTGTGTGTGTTTGTGTGGCGCTCACAGACACAGAATGTATGTTTTATTCATTTTCCTCATTTAGTCTCTCGGTCTGAGCATTTAAAAGGGCAGTAGTCACATTACCTGCTCATTTAGTTGGACTGTACGCTGAAAAACCAACACACATTAAAACTCATTGGCAGGAAGATTTCCAGATTCAAATCCTGGCTTTACATTAGCCTGGCAAGATAACCCCTTTAATTACTAGAAGTTTAAAATTGGATAATATGTGTGCACAATGTATTGCATCATTATCACTATGTCTGTATTGTAAAAATCGAAAAATGTGAAAAAGCCATGATCTGACTTAGATTTACACAGTTAAATGATTTTTTCCTATTATATATGATTAAAAGTTAAATTCTTAGTCATGATTTCATGATTTAATTTTTTTTATATTTTAGCCTTGTTTTAGTTAGGCTATACTAAGTAGAGTATACAGGAGTTTCTGGGCTTTTAAAGGGAGGTTTTAGTCCAGATTTTATCTAGAGCCCTTAGACTTGTTTAGTCTTGCTGGTTTAGGCCCAATTTAGTTTCTTAATTTAGTAATGCATTTTAATGGGTTAAATTGTTTAATGTTAAGGTTAATCCTAATTTTGGTTCATTTTAGTAAAAAAAATATCATGATTGATATTTGACAAAGAGTTATGGCACTTTTTGTCAAGCTTTGCCATAACTGTCTCCATACTTACCCATCCCATTATAGTTTTAAATTATATTTGGATGAAAAAGATGAAACACTTCAAAAAGAGGGCATAGTCAGAGGAGGGGTCAGTGACAGAAGGATGGTGATATATTAGATTCTTATTTAGCTTGTGTGTGTGTGTGTGTGTTGGGCTCGGGCGGTGACAGCTGAGCGGCGCTGACGTACAGGTTTGAGTTTGAGATATTTTGGTAACTGGGACGAGAGCGAGACAGAGGGAAGAAAAGAGCAAAAGAGATGAAGAGATCGTTTAAAAGATCCTCCTCCACCTCCCCTTTCTCACACACGCACACACACACACACACCCCTCTGAAAGTCCCGTTTGATTGACAGCTCCCCCTCCCCCACGCACCTCCCTGTGATTGACAGGACTACCCAGACTGGGGCTCAGATCCCATAAAACAAACCCTTCCTTCTCTATCGTCTGTCGGTGAAAAAACATGCCTCCCCCATTTTACTTTTAGATACAATACCACTTGATAAGTATCAGGATAAGAATGTGGCATGTTCAGGGGTAAGAGCAAAAATATATAAATACCCATGAAGATGTAGCCATATTACTTTCATGGCATTATTTTATTTTATTTATTTATTTATTTAGCTTATTTTAACCACAACACAAAACTTTTTGTTCAATATTAGGAGAAGTGTGCAATTATTTTAAACCTAGTGACATTTTGGTCCCAGTGTAAACTTGAAACCTGACTGTATAAAGTTCTGTGCATATCATTTTTTTTAACTGGGAAACAGCGTAGCTACAATGTGAGTGTGCTAACAAACCATTCCATTCCAGAAATATTCATTAATTCCTCTTTTCCCTGTTGATTCCTAGTGACAGGGGCTTATCCCAGCCACTATAAGCCTTGGTAAACTTAGTCGGTCGCAGGTCTAACACAGAGACACACAAAAAACGTGTAGACGTCAGGATTTCCAACTTTTAACTATTAAGAAATGGTCATTCATATGCATCTCTTTATTACAAAGTTCAGAAATTACAAATCCAACTATTTATTTTCATTTTGTTGCACTGTAGCACAGTTCAACCTCTTTCCAGATTAGCAGATCGTCATAACTTTATATCACAATACAATCTTTTATCATTATATCGCACACTCCAAATTGAAACATTTATTCTCCACTTGCATCTTCACCTCCTGCATCCTCTTTCCTCTGTTTCTCAGTGAGTCTTCCTGAAGCACCGACCCCTCTTAACCCCAAGGATTACACGCAACACAACAGTACTGATACACACGCAAACAGACACACACTAGGGGAGCCTCAAACCCCTCTAGGCTTCAAGGGGCTCCTAACCCCTCCTACCCCCCAAAAAACGCACACATACACACGCACACACACATACTCTAACAGCCTGAGCCCATTAAAGTAATTGTATGGGAGTCTAAAGAGGCAGCAGTGAGGTAGGTAACCCCTGGGGCCACAGCCACACAACAGAGGACTCAGCAGAGACCAGGAGCAGAGCAAAACAGTACAACAATTGAGTAAGCGGAAGTCAGTGGTAATGGACCAACCAAATGTTTAGGTTCTGGAAAACCTGTGCACTTATATTTTCACATACAGTATATACAGACATGTTTAGACCAGTGGTTCACAGCTAGTCTGATTGTCAGTTTAAAGGGGACATATTGTGCTTTTTTGGGGTATTTAGTAATGCTTATTATCTTAGCTTTCGTTGGTTAGAAAACTCACTGCCAGTATAAACGCTTGGGTTTGTCTCTGGCGCCCCCTTCTCTGGCTATTCATCATTAATTTGAAGTGTGAAAAAATGCCAGCAAGTGCTTATAAATGTACTAAGGAATGCAGCTCAGAAAAATACTCCAGGGATGTTTTTTGATGAGGAAACAACATTATAACATCGTATAAAGCTAAAACAAAAAAATAATAGAGCCCCTTTAATATTTTATAGTATTTTTAACAAAAGAAAGAACCTTATACTACCACCAAGCAGAAATTGTTAAATATATTTGCCTATAACTCGGTATTGCATTGTGAAGCTGTATTGACCAATAGACCAGTGTTTCTCAAACTGTGGTCCAGGGTCCACGACAGTCCCTAAGTGGTCCGTGGGAAGATGTCACAAAGAAATTTGATTTTATTCAGTGTTTTCTCAACTCACCACAGGACTCTCTAAGCAATTAATGAGCACAGATAAGTTGACTTCTAATTTTAAACTAGCCAAATTTAGCCTTAATTGAGACCATAGCCTTTGTCCGACACTACAGAAACCCACCCTTTTGCGTCAGTCTCTAAGTCTCGGGGGTTTGGTGGGCCGGGATTTTTTCTCTGTGCCAAAGTGGTCCTTGGTTTAAAAAAGTGTGAGAAACACTGCAATAGAAAACTACCACACCACCACAAAAATGAAAAAAAAAATTAATAATCAATCAATAGCCCTGAAAAATGCTTCCAAACTAAATCTAAATCTTTATTAGCCAGAATGAAATCAAATAAGGACTAAATCAGAACTAAACATTTAAGGATTAAATCAGGCCTTGAACTAAAGCAGACTCCTGGGTCCCACTAGAAAGAGGCCTGTTACCACTGCGTACCACAGTTTAAGAAAAGATACATTAAGAAAACCTTTATATGTCCCACAAAGGGGAAATGGCGAACCACAGCAACAGAGTGCATTGTGGATCTTTTATTTGTAACGCTTTAAATACTTGAATAGCGAGACTCTTTCACTCGTGGGACATGAAGGTGAGAAGTGGTGTGAAAGTGTTGCGTTCACAGTCCTCTTAAGTGAGCTTCAGTGATTGACAGCTCATTTGGACACTCTCTGTACATTTGTGTGACAATGAGTGACAGGCTATCCTGATACTGGGGTGTGTGTGGCCCAGTTAATCCATATTGTGGTCTAAAAACAGTGTCGTGCCGCCCCTCAGGGTTAATATAGGGTTAACAAGATGCACTGATATCCCATCATACGCCTGCTTGACTCTTAAAGACACACATCCACCTCCTCTTCTCCTCCTCTTGTGTGTGTTTGGGCTGCCACTCACTGCTCTATCTGTGGCGATCATTCAACAACCGGACTTTTTCGGAATGGAGCTGTCAAAAATCTGATTTACTCATTTTATTTTTCTGCAGACACTGGAAAAGTAAAATATGAATTCAGATAGAAAACATGTATCATGTCCACAGTTTGATAGCTATAATATGTTGGATCAATGATTGTGTAAGAAACTTTTGTAATAGAATTTTAGTCAGGACGTTCAGAGGTCCTCGTTTAAAAAAGCTCTCTTTTCCTGCACTTTTTACCCATTCATTTTCCATGTACTGTATATTGTACTTCCCACATGAGTATTGGGTAATTGCTCATTACTTATTATCAATGTAATTTTTCACATTTTTCATTTTATACAACTTAAGTCAGTTAGATTAGCACTGTGCCCAGCAACTATGGGCCTGAGGCAGCTGGACAAAAAAAAAAAAAGTTTGTGTCTGTGGTTCCATTATTAGGGGTTGGGGCCCAAATATGGCTCACTCAGATGCATCTGATTATGACAAGAGACACAAGTAAAGGGAGCTTCATTCACCCCATAACAACTTTTACCAGCATATTGACTCTGAAGCTGTTTTAAAGATATAATAATGTCCTCCCACAGACACACAAATAGTCACTAACACACAACGCACACAAAAGTTATTAATATTTAGATCAAAATACTTCTCTTCTAAAACACAATACTAAACCAAACACCATTTTCATGATCAAAGGCTGTGTCGGCCATATATCCTGCTACAACAGTAGGAAATGTTTTTGTCCAAAGCTACATTTTAACAGCTCATAAATGAAACAAACCGGAGTGTTTTATCACAATCTAAGTGGAGTCCTGTGTACACTCAGAACTGCCATAAACATTTAGTGACATCTTCAAGCCTTTTTTTTTTTTAAATAATATTTATCCACTTCCCTCTTCCACATGTGCGGCTTGCTCAGATCCAGATGTTCGACTTAGGGCCGTGACAACAGGAAGTATCCCACGGTATCCACGGTAACCTTGACATTCCTTCCTGCCCGGGTTCCCTGACATCTCCCACAATTCACATCCACTGTTGGACCTCTTAAAACATGAATCATCAGACACTTACAAATACGAGCTGTTTACTTTGTTTACATGACAATACAATAGCCACACGCAGAAGTTACTCCCAAAGAGTGTCTGGGGAGTTGGAAGTACCAGAGAAAAAAAGTGACTTTTGGGTAAAATTTTGGGAAAATAAAAAGTGTTCATGCCACGGTGATATTACAGCGTCACCGTGACTCATGAACATAGGTAATTCAAGAATATGAGATAGTCATTTTTAGCAACAATGCAAAATGCTACATCAAACAAATGCTATACCTTACAAATCTGATTGAAAGCTAGCCAAAATCATTTAGTCACCTAATTGTCCCAGATCTGATAAGGGTGTCTTCCTCTATCAGTTCTATAGAAGAAGAGAGTCATTCAAACACTGGCCTGACCCAGGTAACAGCCATCACCCATCCTCTCCCTTATTGAAATTTACTGGGCTCCCAGGCCTGTTTCTATTATGGGCTGAAAACTGAGACGTCTGAGGTCGCCGACAGAAACACAAGAAGCTGAGGTTTAAAGGGTGAACAATACAACTTTGACACTGTTTTGGCTGCATTTTTACCTCTACGGACCTCCCCCTAGAATGCAAAGAGAAAAAGCTTTATTATAACGGTACTTTCAAGTAAGGGTGATAAAAGATCGTATCATAATATGAAGTTCTGGTGGTAAATGTGGCAAATGATGTGGTAAAGTGTGCTTCTCGTGAGACCTGTGACCTGATTCAAGACTTCCAGAGACAGGGACAATGGGACAGTGCATTCATTCTTGCCGGACTGTTTTTTCCCAGAGAGGTGAGGGAAGCTTAATTCACCCCACAACAACTCATTTGACTCTGGTGCTGTTTAATCAATGATAATGTCCTTCTTCTCTTCACACGCATTCGAAACAAAAAGCAGAATAATACACAAACCTATCCATCAGCAGCGCATCTCCACACTCACCGCGTTTGAAACAGGGCCATCAAAGTATTTCTTTTAAGACACAACAGTTTATCCACTTCATAAAAACGTCTCTAAACAACAAAATACAAAGAAGTGAGGAAGAGGAGCAGGGCACTTCAAATCTAAAAATGGGAATTACGGTCTTTGAATTGAAGGTGTTAGATTTTAGGGCTGAGAAAAGACCTGCTGTTTATATATGTTCGCACAAGACAGATACTTACCTATAAGGTCAATGTAAGAAAAAGCTTAAGCATCAAAATGACAAAACTTTAAATTGGATTTGATAGTATACAACTGCTTGACCTCAGCGGTTAGTTTCAAATATGTAACATTTTGAGGTCCTTGGAAGACAAAACATAAATACTTGTACATGAATGACTGCCAAAACTGTGTCCAATTATTACAGCTGATAACTCTGATAGCTGAGTACTGGTCTTTTTTCAGTATTAAGTTTGCAGTGTTTTGAAAAGGTCAGAAAGTGCTTCCAACTTAGAGAAAACTGTCCACATTGAAGCATTTTGCCAAAAGCAAGAATTGGCTGCAACAACTAATGCTAGACATGTGGTAGTCACAAAAAGTTCCAGATTAGCAGATCGCCATAATTCTATACAATCATGTGTGTGGTGGTACGCTACCTCTATAGCCACAGCTGCCCTGGGACGGAATAGTGACAGTCTCAACCAAACACCACACCAATCACACTAGCACAATCATACACCCGCAATTAACAATGTCTTGCTCAAAGATACAACAGTTATATGAACTAAAAGAAGAGAGCTTTTAGATGGTAGACAACCTGCTCTAATAGATTGCCAATATGCTTCTATTTCACATTTGTTCTTTTGCAATAATTCAATTTTTTAAATTATATAGAAGCGGGTCTTTTTTGTCTGAAGAATTTGATTTATTACAGTCTTCAAAACCCCTCATATTCTCTATCCATTGTTAAGGTAGAGTCCCTGGTTCAAACTGAATGGATTATTGCAGTGCATGTGATGACAGTGACGCGCCTCAGCACTTTCTCTCCTCTCTTCACTCTGCCGCTCACAAAAAGGGTTAAAACAACTGCCACCACCAAATCAGATTAAAATCAGGTTGGATCTCGTTTCACTTTTTTTTTCTGTCACTTTTTTCTCACATGCATGACCCATTTTTCTGCTCCGCTGCAGAAGAAGAGACAAGAGGAAGGAGAGGGAGGAGGGATAACTTCAGTCCTACTCCAGAAAGACAGGCAGGTAAAAGAAGAGCTACTGCAGTAAACAGCTTTATAGAGAGAAGATTACGTTAGAGAACGAGGTGTGTGGCAAGAACAGCTGATGGCAACATCATGCAAGTGAAGAATAATACAATTCTAGCAGTCTTTAGACATCTACTGGCATCATAATATACATAAAAAAGTCATAATCAGCTCAACTATATGGATCCCAGTGTGTAATCTGCCACTGATGTTTTATTTTTGGCTTGTGGGGCACAAAATTAACCCTGCAAATTTACAATACAAAATATTTAAGCATAATTTTTGAACCAAATCAATGCAACCAAATGTCGTTTAGCATCTAACCAGAAGAGCAATAAAGACTAAGACTTGTGTTCACATATTTATGTTATTGACCAAACCAATCACTCTCCTCTTACGAAATATAAAGTCAGATACAGAATAAGAGTTTTTCGGTTTGGCTTTTTCATAACAGTAAGTTGCTTGAAGTCACAGTAAAGCAAGCTGGACTAACTTAACACCAACCAGACATCGTTATAAGAGCTACTATATTAGCCCTTAAGAAGACTGTTGAAAACCCGTTAAAGAACCCGTAAAATATAACCCGTAAACCATCAGCTGTCAACAACACTGATAAATGTTGTTGTTAGAAGACACCTTTCAGTCAAATCTGTCCCACACAGTCATTTGCCAATAATATGCTAATACATCCATCAAAAGCCATCAATTCTATCAAAGCATTATCTATTTAAGGAGCTGCCGCAGGTCATCTAAACACCACTCGCACATACAATTCTGTCATTCAAACTCATAGTAAGTGTGAGTGCATATTACATTTTAGTGTTAAGACTATGTTGGAGCATTACCTGTCGATGATAACTGGATCTGAAGGCGTCTCATTTCGGTTTC
The DNA here is from genome assembly GCA_036025475.1 of Philypnodon macrostomus. NCBI lineage: Eukaryota > Metazoa > Chordata > Actinopteri > Gobiiformes > Eleotridae > Philypnodon > Philypnodon macrostomus. The sequence goes on along the minus strand of JAVQKC010105577.1, from coordinate 3,172 downwards.
CACAGCTCTTCTTGTCACAGCAGCGGCTACGAGACAAGACAGAAGAAGGTATGAGTTAGAGATAGAGATTGTATGGAGCTTCCAGTTTAGATTTGGTATTGAGACCTGATGCAATCCTAATTTAGTGCATTTTTAGTCCCAATAAAGGATTCCTAGTCCTGGGGTTGTCCTGGGATAGACAGTTGCATCATTGTTTTGGTTTTTGGTTTATATCTAATGTAGACCCTTTAAGTCACAATTTAGTCCTGGCCTATTCCTGGTTTAATCTGGCTTTAGTCCTTCTTTAGACCTGATTTAGTCCTGTTTTAGTTGTGGTTTAGTCTTGGTGTAGTCTTGTTTTAGTCTTAGTTTGGTTCTGGTCCAATCCTGGCTTAGTTATAATTTAGTCTTGGGTTAGACACTGTTTAGGTGTAATTGAGTCCTGGTCTAGTTCTGGCTTAGTCCTTATTTAGTCTTGGGTTTGACCTGGTGCTAAATTAATTGTTGTTTAGTCTTGATGTAGTCCTTTCTTAGTCTTGGTTTAGTCCTAAATTCATCTTGGTTTAAACCCTGTGTAGTCCTGGTTTAGTCCTGTTTCATCCATTAAAATGCTACTTTGAATGAGGTGGTACTTGGTGTGAAAAGTGAGAAGAGACCCACTGATGTGCGCTGATGTGGGAAGATGGGAGCGTAGTCAAATTCACAGCTGTTGATCAAATGTGTATGAGTTTTTTCAGTGAAGGGAGTGCGCTGAGCCAAGCAAGTCTACCTACGCTGACAGCTTGGGTAAAAATAGAGACTTGTTTGACACAGAAAGTGAAGTGATAGGCACTTATAACAGGAGGAGATGGAGTTTGTGAGAGGAGTAGCCAGCTGCTGAGGTGAGTTATGGACCTAAAGTTTGGGTAAAAAAGTGTAAACAGGTTAAATGTAACAATATTTGAGAAGCCTATGGTAAAAGCCCATGCATTAAATCACTTTTTATTCACACACCCATACATGTGTAGGATGAAAAGGCAAATGGTGAGCGGACTTCACTTCACACGTTGTACAATTTGTCAATTCCAGCAACTTTTAAGTCATTCGTCTTCTCCCAGCAACTATGGGCCTAAGGTGGGTTACACCTTGGACAATGGCCAGTTAGTCGCAGGGCTGACACAGAGACATAAACTACCATTCACTCTCACATTCATTTAGGGGCAATTCTATCATTGTAGGATCACTATTGTCATTGCCGTTTTGTCAGGGCTGAAACAGGAAACAGCTGATGCTAATATACGCTAGCTTTACCTCAAAAATTAACTACAACCATTTGCACTTCTTGAAATATGTGGTCTCAAAAGTAGAACGCTTTGAATGCTTAGGGAAGTGGAGACCCCCCTAAACTACCCCTCCCATTTCCCCTAATGGAAATGATTTACCTTTTAACTGTGTCATATGTGAAACTGCTTTAGTGCAAACTTTAGCGCTGATCTCTTTCTGCTACTTTCCGAGTTGGACATTGTCACTTCCTTGTCATTTGTCATTGACCATTTAAGACGTGTCAAATAAAGGCGTTGATGGCAAGAATATTAAAATAATGACAGAAATGAAAACTTACCTCACTTCTCAAAGTAATTTATGATCTAACACTAAAGGGTAAAGAGTGACTGCTGCTAATCCAAGGACAAAATCTCTTTCCTTTTTGTACCGTCTCACTTTTTCAACTTTGAATACAAAAGTGCAAAGTTAGCAAGAAGATATTCTAGTCTATTGTTGTTGGGCACGTAATGCAAAACCAGATTGAGATATAGCTTCAATAAAACTACCTTCTGGCTTTTTTTTTTTAAGACTGTCAAAATGAGGCGCCTAAAGACACAAATTGTTATGAAGGTATGCAAGATATTACAAAATGTCCACGTCTCACAGTTAACTGTACCAACTGTCAGATTCAATTGAAGGTAGAGTAAGCTAGGATCCTGAAAACTGCCCCAGGCTTTTGACAAGAAGAGGGTGGGTATCTTCTTGCATACATAAATAACTAAAAAGTTTGTCAAAAGCCTGTATTTCTTGCTTGCATGTAGGACTGGACAATTTACTGCAAATGTATTCATTAATCTTCCTCCACTTTTCCTGTTAGGGGTTGTTGTAACTAGACCGTATCGCAGCAACTATGGGCCTTAGGTGGTACATCAAGAACAACGGCCAGTTAGTTGCAGGGCTGACTCAGAGGGGAGGAGGGGACATTTATATTGACCAATTCTCCTAACAAGTGCATTTCTGTGGGCAGTGGGAGGAAGTCAGGGTAAAAATGTCAATTCAGAACTATGTTAAGTGGTCATGGGTTAATCCTGGTTTAGTCCTACTTTAGTCCTGGTTTAGTTCTTGTTTGATCCCTGGATTGATCCTGGCTTAGTCTGGCTTTAGTCCTAGTTTGGTCCTGGTTTAGTCCTGGTTTATTTCTTGTTTGATCCCTGGATTGATCCTGGCTTAGTCTGGCTTTAGTCCTAGTTTGGTCCTAGGTTAGTCCTGGTTTAGTTCTTGTTTGATCCCTGGATTGATCCTGGCTTAGTCCGGCTTTAGTCCTAGTTTGGTGCTAGTTTAGTCTTGGATTAATCCCGATTTGTCTTCAGGTTTTGATTTACACCTAAGTCCTCTATTTCTGTTTAAACTTCAATGAATACATTTAGTTGAAGTTACTATGTCAAAAAGCATATCACAATACTAACATAGTTATGGCATGTTTTTTTTATATTTTGCTGCACTTCTTGCATCAATTATGTATACATGTAAGCAGGAGGGCGCGTCGTAGCATGGCGTGGGTGGAGAAAGCTTTAAAATGAGAGTTAATGGGGGAGGGAGTAGAGGGAAGAGCTGGTTTTGGGTTTCCTAGTGTCACAGATGGTACAAAAAAGAATAGAAAGACATTGATACGTTACACCTCTGGCATTGTCTGCACTATCTCCGACTGAGCCTCTCTTTAGGACCTCTTTCCTTTTGGCTTGAAGTGGGTCACAACAAGAACTGTATAAATGCATTGACATACCTATCCCAACCACTGAGGTACTGTGTTTGTTACAAGCAAATAATTCTAATGATAAATTTATTGCCTATTGCATAAACTGAATGTCACTGCCCATAAGTATTTTTTTACATTTCTTCTCTCTCTCTCTCTCTCTCTCTCTCTCTCTCTCTCTCTCTCTCTCTCTCTCTC
>JAVQKC010105573.1:0-26609 GCA_036025475.1 Philypnodon macrostomus | reverse complement strand
TCCACAGTGTACCCAACATAAAATATTATTATGACCCCACCCTACAACAAACAGGAAGTCGGCCATTTTGAATTGAATTTGGAAGGTCAGGTATATTTGACAGCCTCTAACGTGCACATACTTTGTCCGATTAGGCAGACGTATTGGGCCGTTTTCGCCGATATACACCTTGCTGTCGGGGACGACAGCACAGGCCTAGTTTCTTTATGCTATTTGTCCTCTCTAAAATAAACAGTTGTTTTTGTTTTTCCTTTACTGTTTAATAGATAGATTGTGATACATGTTTAAGGTAATATAATCCAAATATACAATTACCAAAACCACTTTTATTATTATTATGAATGAATTGTATTGTTTTATTTTTTAAATAATACACTTTGCATTAGTTATTTTTATTTATTAAATAATGTATAAATCTATTTCAAAATGAAAAACTATAGTATACATTGTTCTTTAGCCATCTCTGTTTCTAAAGACCTGGTCAAATATAATTGTATCACACCATGGGATATATTGTGGATATATATGTAAACATGTACCTGTCCCTGGGATCTGCCAATCACTGCTCACCAAACTACACTCTTAGTCTTTGTCCTGTCACAGTTGCCTCTCCTCTCTCTGTGATTACTGATGTTTAAGCTTCTGCCCTGTCCACACAGACAGTGTTTCTGCTGCTCTGCTGTTAGCATCTACATTAGTCACGTTCAGCATTAGCCCGAGAGGCGAAGAAATTTAACAAATTTACAGACAATACATTGCTTTTTTTAAGTTAAAAACTGTTATGGCCTGAATGGTATTTGATCTGCCTCTTACATTGCCACCTTGGTCAAATAATCTTACTTCATTTTTTAATTTCTCATAATCATAAACCTGTTTGGTTACACTCATAAAAGTTAACCTTCTTTCTCTGGTGCAGATTCGGTTTTAACAGACTGAATGAGTTACCATACAGACTACTAAGTGCTAAGCCAAGGGCGCAGTATCCATCTTGATGAAAATGAGAGCAGAAGCACATCAGTAGAGTGGAGGCAATGGCAGAGGCTTTGACAAGTGAGAACATATAAAAGTTTAAAAGCTCCATTGACTGACATTGAATCCCAATCACGGGTCCTTGTGAGGGCGGCCTTTGTGCAGTTTTTTTTATTGACATGACTGTCAAGTGCATTTTTCTTGTAGATGAACCAACGTTTGATACTTCCTAGAATTGCAAGGAGATATGAGGACATTGGTGAACCAATACATGTAAAGGCCAGTGAAAGGGGTTAAATGATATAATGTAAAATTGAATATTAATAGTTATTGCCAGTGCTACACCATGTCTTATGGTTTAAAATGTAGTGAATCAGAAGGCATCATCAGAAACAAATATTTTACAAAAATGCAAATATATACGATTGAAGTGAAAAAATAGGTTTAAGGTTGCAACTACACTTTGATGTCAAGTATTCAATACATGGGAAGGTTGAGTGCCCCTTAAGAAGCCAGGGCAGTTACACTGTTCTTTCTCTTGTGTAAAAGAAGCCATTGTATTTATGAAGATTTCATCATGCATGGTGGATTGGGCAGGTTAGGTAGAAGGCTGCCAGAGTAAAACAAGGAAAACTGAAAGTCCATGAACTCTGGGAGCTAACTTTATGACAAGTTGATGTATCTAAAATTCAGGGTTTTTTAAATTACCTATACAATTTTGACAGAAAACCAGGCACATGGAAGTACAGTATGTTCAGAAAAAATCCAGTTCATAGTTTCCTATTCATGAAAATTGTCTTTTTCCCAAAAAATGAGTCTCTTGCTCTTACATGCTGCAATAAAAACAATAATGCTATCATCCAAGCATTGTTTTGAAATTCAACAAATACAAAATTGTAAACACATGATGGTAGCTCAACTACAGCTAACATTTTTGGCACAGTATCCACAATAACAGCAGAAACAGTTGTAAAATAGATAACTTTGCCAAGTCATAAATTTAGTTATATAGATTCATGTAATTTTATGTCATGCATAAAAAAGTACAGCTTTTCAATGATCAAACCTTTTTGAATGACAATTTACTTTACTTTAAAAAGTCAAGGCTTGATACTACAGATAGAACTTTATATTTTTACATAGCCTATAAAAAGATAAAAAATGAATAAAAATCAACAAAACACTTACTATTAAAAAGATCAGGTATCCAAATATAGGAATATGTAAACTCAGTTTTGACAAAAATGTCAGTTAGAACCTTATTTTAATGGTGCGTTCACACCGGAAAGCGAGATTTTCGCATCAGTCACGTCTATTGGGTTGTTTGACATTTTGAAACAACTCGCGCGTAAGAGGCGAACTGGTCAAACGGAGGCGAAATTCGCTTCTTTTCTTGATGAGCTGTGGGTGTATATGTGAGGACACGGTGGGGCTATAGCACACTTTAGTGGCACTTTAGCCGATAGCACCAGTGTTTGTAAAATCACAATCTAGCTCAAAACCTCAGTATATACTAAAGCTCTGCCCTTTTCACCGCTATCGCGCCGCAGGATGACTTATCGCACGACAATGTACCTCTACATAGACTTAACATCAGTCGCTCTTGTCGTGTCTGTCGCGTCTGGTGTGAACGCACCTTAAGGGGACGAAGTGTTGTCCACTGAGTGGATCTCATTAGTTTATTTAGACCAATTTCTGACATGGATTTACGTAAATATTTTTTGGGTTTTCAAATTTTATGTATTGGTTGAAAATGACGTATAGTCAGTTGTTCCAAATTGTGCAGCGTCTTCAGGTGCCTTTTGACAGAATTTGACCTTAATAAATCCCCTGTTTAGTTGTGTTGTGGTACATTATAGTTATGAGATAGTGTCTGAGTAATTTTGACACAGACTAAATTGGAAGTTGTGATGGAAAAGTAAAGTTAATTTCCTTTTGGCTTACTCTGTTTAATTTGTGGAGATGTGTGCCTGAGATCCACTGATCCTCAGAGTTCAATCCAGGACAAACAGGTTTTTCAAGACACTGCAACATCCTTCAACTCAACCTATCCCCAAATCCTGTCCTCTTTGTACTTGTTGTTATTGCTTCCCCTCTGCTAGTCTTGACAAAAACAATTCACTTTTTCCAATAGCTCAGTTGCATGTCCCAAGGTGCATTTTTCCTACATCCCATAAAGGCATCATCGGCTCACATCACATGTTTATAAGGGTGATATAAACCCACAGTTATACTTGCTGTAAAAGAGAGCGCATGTTATTAGCTGCTTTAAACCTCAACTATGATCACATCCATGGACATAACAGCGAGTTCTTGGTTCTGTGTCAAAATAAATGTCAGCTATACAAATAAAAGTCACAGTATGTAGGCACTATTTCACAAGATATGATGCCTAGATTTAGTCAGTTCACCTTGCATGCACCTCAACTGCAAAGAACAGATGAATAAGCTGACTTTCTGTCAACAAACAAAAAAGTAATTAGTCAATGTCAGTTTGCCAATGTTCTGTTTACATTTAAATTAAAATTTTGAATAATTGAATGATGTTGTCAACACCATCGTTGTAATAATTTCTAGCATGTTTTGTGTGACTGCCACCCATCAAGGAAGTCATAGTTTTGATCCTTGGGCCGTGTCTTCCTTGTATTACCATTGGTTCTTTCCGGGTACTGCAGCTTCCTTCCACTACCCAAGTTAGGTTAATGGATAACTCTAAATTGCTCCTAGTGAATGAACGTGAGAGTGAATGGTTGTTTGTCTGTGTATGTTTACCCCACCTAAGGCCCCTTAGCTAGACTAAATGCAAATTTATAAAACTTTAAAGTATATGCCATCTTAATCTTATACTGCATCTCTGAATTGAAAGTAAAATGTAAAGGTTAAACTAGGAGTTCCATTTTATTAGAACAATCTATAATGAAATATAAGTTATGTCAAACTTTTGCAGCTTTTTTGGCTCTGGCTCATCATTTAATTACTGGTACTTTCTCCTCTTCCTTTCCTGGTACAAGACACTTCATCACTGACATTACAAGTGGGTTTGGAGGTTTAAAAGTGACCTTTCTCTCCACAAGTCTGTCTCATTTTAGCACATCTTAAAGAGGCAGTGCAGAGTGTTCTTTAAGTGGTGAGAAACTATGCATTATTGCTATAATACCACATCTGTTAAGCAATCATTCCTTCCTCCCCAGTCACGCACTCACATTTGAGCTCGGAGCAGTTTAATAAAGGTTTGCAACCTGTTCTCATCAATCTGCTCATTATTACTCTGAACTGTGCCTCTCAGGCCTGAAGGATAACCACACTTGTTACCTGACAGTTATCTCCATATTTATGGCATTTAGATGGCTTTTTAGCTGTGTGTTTACAGTTTTAATGCTTTGGCGAGTGCATTTTAAACGTTTTTTTCACAAGAATTGTTGCAACTTGTTCAGTCATTCAATTTTGAAATATCTGCTTGAAGTCTTAGGGCTGTAGTCTAGGTTTTCTAAAATAGGAAATTGTTAAAATGTTTAAAACATGCTTGACCAATCATTTGACTTTTGGGTTTGACTTTACTCTTGCCTCTGGCCTCTACACCAACATCCAACACAAAAAAATCCCCTTGGTCAAAGTGTAAACTCTAATTTAATGTTGCTGTAGACGCCAGGGAAGGGGAGTGACTTAGGTAAAATAGTAATAATGACAGCTTACCATAGAACAGGTCAGTCACTTTTAAGCATTTTATTTTAGCAAACCACCAGACTATAGCTTTAAGTCAAATTGCCAGGAATGTTTTTCTACAATAGTGACACGCCTACAAATATAAAGCAGCTACTGTCAGTAAAGGAGCAGTGGATTATTTCCCACTGTGAGATATTGGGGCTTTGTGATTCAATCAACAGAGCATTTACCATGAAATACAAGTTATCTGGTTTAAGTCCAGGTTTGGCTATTAAAGCTTTGCCCTTGATCCTTCCTTTATCTTAAATATGGTCTTTGTTGTTTTCTAAAGCTTAGATGCTATAAAAGGTGTATATTTTGGTTTAGTCATTTTCTTTTCCAGCTTCTTCCTTTGAAAGAGCATTTTTAATCTAAATTATACATTAGTTAAAATAACCCATATAAATGTATTAATTACTTCAGCGTATTTACAACGTACCCCATCCTGACGTCTTCTAAAAGGGCTTGGTAATTGTATTAAGGTAAAAAGCAGAGTGCGATGGGCAGTGGCGTATGACAAACTGCTGCCGAATTACATGCTTGGTGTCCTCAGAGGCAACGCCAATGAATGATTCACTTTAATAGTTTTAATTAAAAAATGCAAAGTCATTCCAAAAGGATAATTCAAGCATTGTTATCAACAGTACGGCAAGTGCGTAATGTGTGTGCATGTGACTCTCGTACTGCCCTGTTTGTGGGATTGGATTGGTTAAGCTGCTAAATGAAAAGGACGGCTTTCCCCAAAGCAATCGGGCTTCCTCCGTTCCACTTCAGCACCCACACCATACCTTTAAGTAGAGGCCTGGGCTCCCTGGATAAGTTCGCACACATACACACTCTTCCAGCTAAATTATAAGAAAGACTGCTGCTAATGCTACTAAATGCAAATAACTACAGCTAATGACAAGCCAGTAACTAAACAGATATAGGCTTGCTGACCTGTTCAAGACAACCATTTGGCATTTCTGTGGTGAAAATGCTGGTGGTCAGATACGAATGGCAACACTGTTTCAAGACGATACAAAGGGAACAGTAATTCAAATAACCTTCCAAGATCCGCAGAGGACAATCTATCAATGTCAGTTATAGAAAGTAGATATCTCTGTAAGGATATTCTTCCAATGCAAAACCAAGATTCTGGCTCTTTTTTTGAAGATTGATAGCTTAGATATTGCTGAGAATGTTCAAACTCCACACAAGAATTAAACCTGGGCCGTCCGTGCCTAATATTTCTACTATATATACTACAACACCAACATTCTCCCACTGTCCATCCAATGACACAATGCCTTTCACACACTAGTGAACACCTGTCGCATTCAAATCCAGCTGTTTTGTGGTCTGCACTGTACAACCGGAATTTTCCAAATTACCATGCACTGGAGATGGTAAAGTGCACCTGAGCTGGCTTTTGCACATGGGCAGAATGCAATTTTTGCTTTTCACAGAGTTGCAAAGCGGACAATCTACCAACAACAGCTTTGCTAACGTGAATGAAACTTAAAATTAAAATAATCGAAATGTTCCAAAATATTGCCACATGACATCAACAAAGGCTTATTACTTCAATCTTCTAGATCTGAGTTGGACCACGCCTTCCTGCTATTTCCACAATTTCTTTTTACATTTTAAACATTATGCTTATCTTTGACATTTATCTGTTATTGCTGTGACCTTGCCACTATTTTGTGTGCAGTCCATTGGCATTTTATTAACATAATATATCCATGTGTAACTTTCACTTTTTTTGCATACAGAAATGAGGAAAATAGGGTAAAAATGGCACATTGCTAGTTCCTATAACTACATAATAGTCTGTTTCTCTTGCTCCACAGTAAATTTAATGAAGAATATCACAAGAAGCCATATACAGATAAATTAATTGAATGTATTTGCTAGTATTTTTAGAGACAACAATATGACCACTTATTTTTAAGTGCTGTTATTTTCTTGCCCGTGATCATATAATGTACCTTGATTGTTGGGTGATTTGACTTCAGGCTGGACAGTATAATGGGCCAGAGTTGATTCATATTTGTGGGCGGCGGCAGTGGCTCTGGTGGTAAAGCTGTTGTTCTATAATCGGAGGATTGGAAGTTTGAATCCAACTCAAAACTGTGCATACTGTCATTGTGTGTGTAGACAATTATTCATTCACTCCATACACTGGCTGTGGTAAGCTACTTATGTAGCCACAGCTGTCATGGGGTAGTCTGACTGATTGCAGAGCATGTCCACAAATGTTATCTTTTATGGTTAATGGAAGCTTTTAAATATGTTATATGTAAGTGTTTTGTGAGTTATTATGAGTGACTTGAATAGATCTTCAATAGTACCATAAACTCCAACATCATTTACTTGTATCTAGATTTCAAATCTTGAATGAAATTGAAATGTTTTTAGTGTAGATTCCAGAACATCGAGCCAATGTATTAATATCAAGGGCTACTTAAATTATTATTGCTTTTTTACTTTAATAGCATATAAGGGCTAAATGGATAGGGCATAGAATTGACCTCTGAACTAAAATATCCCTGTTTGTGTTGCTTTACTATTGTAAGAAATGGCCAATCCAATTAGGTACTGCATGTCTGCCATGTCCATGTATTTATGCTATTTGTCTAAATAAATAAATAAAGTAATATGATATAAACGGTTTCCATAGACACAGACTTGTTTTTACTTTAATTACCACTGTGTGAAAGTGCTCAGCCCTCTGTAAATGCCAGTGTGTGTCCTGTGATCATAACTGTGAGGTGCTTGAGGTTAGTCTGCTGAAGCAAAGGGTAGCTCCCAAGATAAGTACCAAATGTCAGCAAATTTCAATCACCAACACAACTTTCTTCAAATTTATTATCGCAGCTCATTTTATGTAGAGAGGGTATTGAAATCGTAATTTGGCTGCAGTTAATTCAAGTTCTTATTTATGTTATGCTTTGTTTGTTTGTTTTTTGCTTAGTATTTGACAAAGTCTAAACTCATTTAATTACAACATTAGCAAAAGACTCCATCTGCACACATATCAGTGCACACTACTGTCTCTAGTGGGTATAATAATGGAAATTGTCCATTTTATTTACATTTCATAACTAGGCCTGTGCTGTCGTCCCTACAGCAAGGTGTGTGTCAGCGAAAAGGCCCCATACGTCTGCCACAACTGGCACCAATGGGCACCTTAATCAGACATTGTGTGATTTCTAAGGGTTTTTATATTGTTAATGAGCAATTAAGCCATGACAAACATGGTAAGGATCTATTTGACTTGTTTGATTTTTCTGAATGTTTGTGAAGGATGTTTTTTCCAATTTTTTAAAAATTCCCTAAAACTACATTCTTCTTTCAATCTACAGGGGGCACTATAGAGGTAACTGCCATCATATTGGTCAGATGTTTTCAGGGTCAGGGGGTGATTAGGTATTTCAGGTTTGAGCCAAATCGGGCAAAGTATGGGCAAGTTAAAGGGTGTCAAATATACCTGACTTTCCTATTTCAATCCAAAATGGCCAACTTCCTGTTTGTTGTAGGGGGGGTCATAATAATATTTTATGTTGGGTACACTGTGGAGAATCACTGTACCAAGTTTCATTGCTCTCTGCCAAAGTAAGTGTGTCCAGAGTTAAATATTAAATTGCCCAGATCACTGTGCCAAAATTCACACAATTTGTTTATGTTCAGCAGGAATATTGGCTCAATAAAAGTGCATCAAAACATTAATTTGTTAATTATTTAATTGTCATTAATCGCAGAAATACCAAACTCAATCCAGTTCTGCATCTTCATGATATGTACCTGTGTACAAAAGTTTAAACTGATCCGGCAATTAGTTTTTGAGTCATCGCATTCACAGCTAGGATCTGTGGGCGCTGACGTGGGCGCTGACGCGGGCGCTGACGTGGGCGCTGACGCGGGCGCGGACCGACGCGATTCCATAATATCATCGTTTCACTGATATAATTATACAGTATATTGTGATATAATACTAAAGCTTGGTATAAAATGAATAGCAATGTGTAATAAACTGAAACATATTTTAATGAAGGTACTGTTTGTACCTACAGTAGCTAATCCTGACAACATAAAATACATTGTGTATACAGGCATTGAGTCATATTTTTTTGCATTTGCATTCCTAAAGGTTATCTGCAATTCATGTGAGCAGTTCTTGTGGATATAGTATGTATGTTAGCAATAATTTATTAAACAGTGGCTGTTACTTCACAATTAGGCATTTATATTTGCATTTGGAAATGTGTGTTGCTGTGATAGGTTTGTGCAAGATACAAGTTCTCATGATTGTAGGCTTGTCACTTAATGTTGAATACAACGCTTCAATGGGCCTTTTAAAAGATATAGTGAGGTAAAAGCTGGTCTTCCTAATTATTCCCCTTTGTATAAGAAATGATCACTATATATTCTCCAATTAGTTCAGTAATATAATGTTTAGTACTTCTGAATCTGGTCTGTTTCTGTTTGACTAAATGTATGCTTTCATATTAATAAGGGGACTTTGCTGCACCATATTTTGCTTTGTTGACATATTTAGTATCTTTTTTGTTTGTTTGTTTATTTAGAGCAAAACTGATTTCCCGTCCACACTAATTATGGGAAAACAAAGTGTGTCCCTGTCATGGTGCCAGGACAAAATGCTTGAAAATTGGCGCTCTGGTTCCTCTAATCAGGACATCTGGTCACTTTTCAATGTTATATTTGCCAATTCAGCAGCAAAACTGTCCAATCCCTAGAGATCTTCATGAAAACCCACTTCCAATATACTTAACACTTATCTGGTGCAAGGGACAATATTATGTTTTTTGCAAGCTTTGGAAATGAATTCACAGTTCACGCGTTATAATATTATGAAAAAAGCTGTATTTAAAGGACTCATTTTTCCCTCTGCTGACCACACCCAATACACTACTACAGCCAATGCAAAATATTTACCATAGTAGCAAAAAAAAGCACCACTAAGCTCTTGAGAAGATCAGTGCCTTAGTAAACAGATTCACTCAAACATGCATAAATGAAACAACACAAAAAGCAACCACTAAGCTCTTGAGAAGATCAGTGCCTTAGTAAACAGATTCACTCAAACATGCGTAACTCCAGGTATTTTTTTTGATGATGAAACTTTATAGCAGGATAGAGAGTTCAGAATAGTTAGCATAAGAGGGTCCCTTTAATGTACTTTACACTTGTCTGACACAGTGGTTAATTCTGTTGTATGGGTGAATGATGGTTCATCTGCTCACATCACCACCTTGCAATTCCCCGTAAAGAGCTTGGTCCCACCTTTGATTAATTTTGTCCTTTTTAGCCATTTATCAAGTCGAGACCTCCTCATTTTGTACTGCAGAACTTTCGTCTTCCCAAACTTGGCCCGTACTGAGCTTATGTACCATCTCCGAGCCTCGCTGATGGATTGCGCTGTAGTCAATAGTGTTCAAAGCGAGACAAGGCCACCCCCGGTAAACAACTTTTAATAATCACCCTGTTGATTGAGTGCTGCGCCGGATCTGGCATATGAATCTTGGTGCCAAAACAACAAAAAACTGGAAAAAACGAGAGCACAACAGAAGAGTGTAATGCTGTGAAAGTAATTGTGTACACCTCCATAGCATCCAGGCTTTTATACCTCAACATAGTACGATCCACCTACATGTCCTCCATCACTGACAACAGGAGTTCAGTGTGAGGCCAACTCGAAAAGGGATTGAATTATTGCACTGTACTGTTTTGATGACCAAAGCGGCTTGAGAAGTCAGCAGCTATCGTTCATAGTTTGGCATGGCTTAGATAAAATGTGCTTATAGACTACTATAGTTTGGTTAAGCACTATCACTATACTGTATGACTTTTTTGCAATTGTTTAAGTGAAGTACATGTTGCTGTAGTTGGAATTGCCACAGCAAATAATCTAGTGATTGAAGCAAGAATATTTTTTTCTGCCAGATGCCATTTTGATGCAACCCTCTGGATTTAATTGGGGGTGGAAAAGGCAAAAGTTTGACCTTGCGTCTGGAGTGTCTTCCTTTGTGAATCAAAATTAGGTCTACTGTATAATGTTGTTTTGCCGATATTATCGAATCACCATCCACGGCCGCTGATCCTACGTGTGAACGAGATAAGTTTAAACTTTTCTAGACTGTTACATACCATGAATACGCTGTACTGGATTGATATTTTTTCTTCAATTAATGACGATTAATTAATTAACTAATTAAATCCATGAAGCTCTTTAATTGATCCTGATGAACATAAACAAAATCACATTAATTTTGGCACTGTGATCCGGGCCTGGTGTATATTTAATGTACATATGCAAATTACCCTATATAAAAAATAAATAAATACGCAAAAACATTATTCACAAACATCCAGACAAATCAAACAAGTCAAATAGACCCTTCTCATATTTCTCATGGTTTGGGGGCAGAGCCTCTTCATTGCTCGTTAACAACATAAAAACCCTTAGAAATCACACAATGTCTGATTAAGGTGCCCGTTGGTGCCATGGGAGTTGTGACAGATGTATGGGGGCATTTTGCCGATATGCACCTTGCTGTCGGGTATGCCACCGTAAGCCTAGTTTTCTTTGGTACTCCCTTCTCCAAAAAAGGGCCAAATTTGTATGCTACTTTATGATCTGCATCATGATGCTCATCATACTGACAAGATGTCATAGCTGAACACTATGATGAACAGTTATTGGGTGTTATCTTGCGTCTTCCGTCAAATGACTAATACTCTTATGTACTTTGCACTTAACACTGTTATAGCTTCTTTGAGTACAGTGGCCTTGAAATTGTATAAATCTTGTGTATTTCATTGAACCTAAGCTTGTTATATGTGAAATGTACATTGCAGATATTCTTTCATTCATTATGTTGTATAAAAATGGCTTTCTATTTAGTCTTCATATAAAAATCTCCCATATAGCTATCAGGTTGTAATTGTGTTAAGCCTTGTGACAAAAAAAAGATTTTATCACCAAAAACCCTGTAATTTACACCCCTAAATACACAATTTCATCTGAGTTCTTTTGATAAATTCAACATTTCTTTTGCAGCTAGTCGCCCCAAAGCGTTTATCTGCAGCTTGCTGTCATTGGCAACATTATCATTTGGCAGAGGTTTATCCACAAGAGGGAGGGAATGGAGATAGGAAGGGGCCGACTTTTATAGCTTTCTTTTGGGCTGAGATAACACAATAACAGAACAGGAGCACTAGACTGACCATGTGGCCCTCTGTTCAACTCAATTAATACACAAAAAGTCCAAATAAACATCTCTATCGATTGGCTTATAAAGAATAAACAGGCTTGAGCAGCAACAGCGGGAGAGAAAAATAGATTTAGACCAAAGTAGATTTGAAGAATGAGATGGGTCATGAACTCAGACATTCATACTGGAGTGTGATTTAAATATTGTTTACACTGTAAGCAAGACTGCAGCATAGCTACTGTGGACAAAAAATGCCTGAAAATTGGCATTCCAATATACTATGATATAAAACAGCCATAGAAACCCCCAATAAACTAATCCATGTAATTTAACAATTGCAACTATTTATAATTATAAAATTGAGTTAAAATCCTATTTTGGGGGTCTGTTTCTTTCTCTCAAAATCATATCAGGTACATCACCCTTTGCCTGTATTGGCCACACCCACTTTATCAACTTAAAAAAAAAAACAGCTCTATTGATTGGCTCACAAGAAAAAAAAGAGTTAATTCATTCTCACTGAATGTGCAAGTCCCTTTAAAGTCCTCTTTCCTCTGCTTCATCAGCTCAAGACAAAAAAACACCAAATAAACAGTTCTATCGATCAGCCCATAAGGAATAAACAGGCTTAAACTGTGTCTGCGGTGCGGGACAAGAATAGATTTAGACCAAAGAAGATTTGAAGAATGAGTCGGGTCATGAAGTCAGACATTTATTTTGGAGTGTGATTTAAATATTGTTTGCACTGCAGGCCACCAAGACTGAAGTGTTGCAGTTATTGTAATGCTTTTCCCCGAAGGATTGTAGGGTGTGAATGGGGAGAGATTATACACACTAACACAAGCTCAAGCACTGTTTTTTATTCTCAGCGATGCCATTGTACAAGTAATAGCCCAGTCGGCCAATAACACTGTCCATTGAGGGGTACTCCAAAAAGGATTGACTACTAGATTGTTGCATTGTGATGGATTGGCTCATGCGTGGCAAAAAAAAAAGATGTAGAGTGGTGAAAAGAAAAAGAATTTAGCCAATTTCTCCCTTCTCCGATTGTCATGCGGAGAGGGCAGATGGCTGTAAGTCAACTAAGCTTGGAAGTTGTAACATGTTGAGAAATGTAACCACTCTAGCCGAGAGAATCATACCATGCTTGACTAAATAGATAAAGATGACAGTATTTTTTTCTTGAAACATTTTGAACTTGGCATTTGAACTTGTGGAATTAGCAAGGCATCTGGTGCTAGGCTAAAAATCTGCTCAATTAAAGAAAATATGCCAATAAAAAAATGAAAGGCTACTATAATGTAGGCTATATGTCAAAATACTTTGTAAGGAATGACTACATCAAGAAATACATGGATAGATTTTTTGGTCTGGCTTATGTTAAAATGATAGGATTATGTAATGTTTATTATCATACACTAATTTTAGCTGATATGTTCTATACTGTTCAACTGTATGCAATGCACGTTCACGCAGGATCTCAACTTCTAAATGCACTTCAGTTGTAGAGAAAAATAGATGCTTTACCTCCTTAAGATCTGAAAAGGTCTTGCTACAAAGCTGTTATTAGGTCACAGTTACACACACTACTTAGACCATTCCTTCTTCCTTGTTGACTTGTTGAAGAACACAATAATTAAGAAAACAATTTATTTGACAACACCATTTTCAATCCAAACTAAATGATCACTTTTTACCACCAGGCCTCTAGAGCAGACAGTTTGGCGGCGCGTCCCGGCTTTTACCACTACCCGCTTCTACATTAGCACCCACGGTTTGCCAGAGTGCCTATTTTGTGTAATTATTCGAACTACAGCAAGCTAATGGTCCCCGACAGAGCGGCACCCGAGCCCATTTCACCTCAGGGTGCTGCACAACACCATTACTGCCGGCATCACCAGCAGTCTGCAGCCTGCGGTGAACAGACACATGTAGGTGACAGGCGTGTGTGTGTGTGTATGTCCACCTAATATACCTGCTGAAAAAACACAGCAGTTAATATTTATTGAAATTGTTGCTAAAAAAGCTCATATTAGGACAGTGACTTTTAAGGTCTCTTCCCCCCTTGCTGCCCACACTATCTACTACAGCCAGTGTGGTCAATGGAGGGGAGTAGCTTTTTGGGAATGTCGGCATCTCAGCATACAGGATTACTCAAACAGAATTGAACAAAATACAACTTTGGGTAAGAAACATTGGAGAAAGCAACCATTTTGCCTGGGCTGTGGCTGTGGCTATGAAGACTAGTGAGTTCTGCCTGGTGTCAAAAAGTTACTTGTACTTACTACAGTATAACCAAGCTCCATATAGTGGATAAGGCATATATTAGTTAAATAAAAATAGATTTTCTTTTTCAGCCAGTTTTTCCATCCTTAGTCATGTCTTAGTCTTGATCACTAATTGGTTGTGGTCTTGACTACATCCTTTAGTTACTACCAGTGATTGCGATTCTCCGAAAGATGGTTTGATAGTTGAGGCCAGAAAACACCTGTCTTCTCTTTCCTATTAATTTCTCCAGGGTTTTAGCTGCTCACTGCCGCCGGGAGCTGCTGCCTGCACCACAGGGAAGACAGCAAGACAACGCCTCGCATTGCATCCACTTCACTTAGCACCAGCTCATTCTCGACGGCACATTTGGTTCAGACTGGGTTTGATTGCTGTGTTTATCTCCGTCGGTGCGTGTGTGCGTTTTTGCATGCTTGTGTAGGTTTAAGAGTTCGGCGCTATAGTCGGCAATTCCACAGATAACACTTGACTGTAGTAATAGCAGCTGAAGGAGGGTTTTTCTTTAAGTCTCCAACACTCATAACCAATATTCATCTCTTGTGTATAAGCTGTTTAATAAAGTGCAGAATGGCCCAAATCTGAATAGGGGAAAATAGAGCTCTAGCTAATATTTATAGGCCCCTGCCGTGACTTTGTCTATAATTTATGGTGTTATTTATAGAGAGTGCAAAAGTGAGAAGTAAGAAGACCAGTCAAGGCAAAACTTTTTCTATAGTAAAACTTAAAAATACTAGTAATTTGGATGATTCTTTGACTTGACAGGACACATAGGTCTCTTTTCAGTCAGTGCAAGAGAGAAAGCTGCTGTAAAATACAAGTTGAATGGCACTCGCTTTTATCAGTTAGCATTAAAAGAAATGGACCTTGCATCACAAACTAAATGTAGAGTAAAGTGTGGTCTCTAGTGTAAAATGAACAACACTGTGACAACTACTTTTCTCCACAAACTTTTAAAACAACTGATGACAAGGTCGACGCCAACTGCTGTAAAAAGTCTTATTGAACCATGTCACACTTCACAATGCAGTGTTTTTTCTTATTGAGGTGTGGTAGACAAAAGCAAAGTTGTTGTTTTTTTTTAGATATTGTAGCTTTGATTGTTGAAAAAGTTAACAAAATTGTCCCCAAGACAAGAAAACTTAACTGTTAACACTTCATTTTGTTGGTTGCACAGTGGCAAAACATGGTGAATTGGTGACTGAATGTGAGATTTAAATGGCTATCAGTGCGTTTCTGTGTTTACCTTGTGACTGGCCGTTGTCCAGGGTGTTGCATGTGTGTTACATACTGTATTTAGTAATGTAAAACTTCACTAAAAACAGCATCCCACCATCTTTGACTTTCCTATTGACTTGAACCAGCTGGCACATTGAGGTTAAGTGTATGCACTGAGTAAATGTCACTTGATATTGGCGCTCTATGCTTCATTCTTTTCCTTCTGTTTTTTTTTTTTTAAAGGAGCCTTTGCAGTGAGTCTATTGACAATCTGCCTTCCTCTCACTATCAATAGCCATTAACCAGTTTAAACCCTGCCAAGAGTAGGAGATGGGAGCTAATTGCCTTTTCGTATAATGTAGTGTGTACAGTAATGATGAATCAATGGGATTGTTAGCATTGCAGGACAAATGGATATTCATGGCTGAATAAATACAAGTTTGCACACCTCACTAGCTCCACTTTCATTTTGCTGCAGTGTCTTTTTCACTTTGACCTCAGGAGATGCACACAGCGGTAAATGTCCATACCAGTAACCAGTTCAATGAGAGAGAAGGTCTAAGAATAACTACAATTATGCATGCAGAAATTACTTCTTAATGAGTAAATATAACTTAATTATAACTGTTAAATAAAAGTGATTCTTTTGGATACATGTTTTATTCCACAGCCCATTTTGATATGTTCAGGATGCCACATGACTCCAGTGGCTATTTATGACTATGGTTTGCAATGTAGTAGATTGATCATATCATTAGTGGCTGGTTTTTGGTTAACAAACAATGTAGCCACAGATTCTATAAGAGATATCAAAACTCAACAATCTTGACACCTTAACATATGCATTTTTCAACATAACTACCCATCCGTCAGTCATATCTTCTAATAAAACATTTAGTGACCCAATAGGTTGTGTATTATTGGCTTAGTTATGTTATTGTCTTAATTATTTACTGGTTCATAGTAGTACCGTGATCTTACTCTTGAATTAATAAGATTTGTACTGTGTGCATCGCAAAGATTACCCTGGCAAGAGCCACATTGATAAATATTCTAGGTCTACACATTATCAATCTGGGATGGCGCTAGTAGAAAATGTTCAGAAAGAGGGAGGGGAGTCATTGGCTGAAGCGCATAACAACAACTGAAATGACATAGGCCAAACCAATTAGTAAATTCATTTAATAATTCATTGTTGGGTGATTTTTGTAAAGATATAGTGGCAGACATTATGTTTTTTAGCGCCCCTATGTTTCTAATAAGGCTTGTTGTTGTCTGCAAAGCAAAAACCCGCCCACGCACTGCAATACTGCCACACGATTGGCTGAACCACCGGTGGTTCGGTCTTGAACGGATCAGCGGGAGCAGTACAAGATGGATTTTGTAAAATTATAAATCTCGCAAGAATCCAGCTCGCAGGGTTAATAATAATAAGACCCTGAACTGAATATATTGTTTTTCAAATCTACATATAATATTTTAGTTTAAACTGTCTTTTGTCTTCTTATCCACTGAGCTTATTCACACTGCTGATTTCCTCTTATCATGCCGATGGATTTCGTCTCACCACTCTGGCACTTCACATGGGCCTCTCATTTTTGGAGTGTTGCCACCTGTGTGGAGTGGAGCGAGCCGCGTTTCCCCCTGACGGCGAGATGTATGCAATTAAACCATAATAAAGTCATTAGCCCAACACAAGTGATAGCCAACAGATGGTTACCATAGCGAAATATGCTCTTAATGAAGCTCCTCAGTCACAACGACGACGGTGGTGATGTGTGCATTTTGGGTTTGTGGGTTTGAGTGTGTTGACTATAACAGCTGTAACACTCCCCACACACTGTAAAATTACTACAAAAAAATCTAAGAAATGATTGCCTTAAAAATACTCTAAACAGATTGTTTGAGATTTCGTGCAGTCTTTTTTTGGACGTTTCTTTATAAAACTGTATATAATATAGTGTGATTTATTCATCTTCCTTTTTCTGTTTGCATATCTCAGCAACTATGGGTCGTAGGTTGGGGACGCCCTGGACAATGATCAATTTGTCACAGGACTGACACAGAGACTGTCAGTCAATTTTGTGACACTTTCACAGCAAAGTCCCAGCAAAGTCCCTTAACTGCATGTTTGTTAGTATAGTAAATAATTTAAAACAAATACATACATTTTCAATTGTTTACAGTGCATTGCTTGATTAGACCATGCCTGCTCCTATCTTTCTGTAGCATAGTAATTTGTGCTCATTGTCAATTTACATATGCTATCTTTTTACCCTCCCACATACTCATTTAGAGGCTGTTTGGAGATTGTTTGAAGGCAATCTACAGTGTTTCTAAAGAGACCAGTTGTAACAGTTCTTAATAGCATGCCTCTGATTTTGTGGAAGAAATTAAATGTAATCTTCCCATTCATCTTAGATAGAGTCAGTACAGGGCCCCCATGGGAAGGCTAAGTAAACATGCTTTGTTTGTTGTGGATCTTATATAAGTGCTCAAGTGTGTTTTGAACCAGAATCCAAAATACCAAACTAAATAAAGCAGTATTGTGTAATGTATAACACACTATAGCATATTAGCCTCAGCATTGTGGGCATAATAGGAATGGATAATCTTTGCTTTTTTTAACTTCTTTTTAAATAGTGTATTTTGTAGATTTACTCTCATCTAGTACAGTGGTTCCCAAAGGGTGGACCAGGACCCATTGTGTTGTACCATATCATTTTTTATATTTTATCCAGTGAATAGCAGTTCTATTAGCAAAATTCTTTCTGGACTAACATGGCCAGTGAGCGTGCAATTTTAGTTTTGTAATTCACATTGCACAGTGCACATGCAGCGTCCATGAAATATAGACTTCTTCCCTATTTCGGCCGGAGCACCTGATCCAGAACTCTACAGCACTGCAACATACAACACTGGGCTTCTGCTTCATGCAACAGTAGACAAGATTAACTAATAAATGTATTTTCTTCCTATATGTCCAAAATGTGGCTTTACAAAATATGCGTAACATAGAAATCAGCTTTAAAAATGTGTTCCCAGTACATTATAAAGTTTGATTTTTTTATTTAGCATTTTGCTCTGGGTGATAATTAGAGAGCTCTGTGGTGGCTCTTTAATCTTCATGTTTAATGTGGTTCATTGAAATTGCATTAATCTAACACAAACAACAATTGTTCTATTAATTAAACAGGGATACTACAGTCAACTTCTTATACAGTATACAATTTAGAAACTTCCTCATTAACAAATAATTGATATGTACACCAACAAGACTTTACAATGTATTCTTGGGTTTGTTATCAAGGAATTTAATAGAAGAGAGTGTTCAGTTTATGGTAGCATGCTGTTTACTTGGCATACAGTGAACTGATGGCAGCATTCTCTTTTTTTAAAGAATGGCATAAAGCTCAAAACAAATTTAAAACAAATAAAGTATAAACAAACTGAATAACCACTATAATAATTTCAGAGGATTTTAGCTTGACCCATACAGCTTGGACTATAACTATAACTCTTGGTATGTTTTCTACTGACACAAAAAATCAAAGCAAGCCTGTCTATATCAGCACAATCCTTCAGCGATGACTTATTGAATTTTGGCATCCTTAGATATAGAATAACAAAGACCTCAAACATATGAGAAACATCTAGACTATCCCTACTACCACCATCGACCGGCTGAGACCACCTCTTCTACCAAATTCAATTTGTTTTGGTCTGCCTGAGTGTTATTGTATTCGCATCCAAGTAGACTATATGCTTGTAGTTTCTAGAACTTTAGCAATGCATATACCTGTTGCTTTTGATTGAACTGTATATGCTGAATTGATGTTGGTGGCAATTGCCATTTTGTGTATTTAAAATCTATTCTAGTCTATACATTCATCTTCTTTCTGTTATTTCATCATACCCCAGCAATTATGGCTCAAGCTGTGATCCTGTACAACTGCAGTTCTAGTTGCAGGGCTGGCAACCCATTATAACACAGAGAGGACACACAGACTCTGCTTAATCCAATCTGGTTACATTTCCAAAATAAGTATTTACTTAAAAGATTGTGTAGTTGTGCACCTCTAAGATACACTGGTGGTTAAGTCCAATGGGAGCACCTTTTATTTTTTTTTTCTAAAAGGCCTGGGGGCATTCAGGAAGTACGCATTGTATCGCCTTCGGCATCCTAGACTGAACTTAGCATACACTGCATACACACATTTACATATATACAAGCACTGATGCCTATAAACTGTCTAAACATCTTACAAACTTGTGACCTGCACTGATCAAATCATTTGGTTTCTCCCATTTTATTCATATCATTTTCCCTTTGTTCTTTTTCAATCAAACGATTAGCTACGCCTGATTTGTATTCGCCCTAATGCGTCTAACAGATGCTCCATGGGACACCTACAGTTCAATCCTTTTTATAAGTATTTCTATATTCCAGTTTCTGATTGTTTGCACGTGATGAGGCAAACATAACCTCGTCGCTCCTATCTGTGCACTGCTGGCTGCTGAATTTCAAATGTATGTGAATAGAAGCAATGAAAGAGGGGAGCTGAGAGAAGGTACCACGGTGAATACAGATGAGAGAAAAGCCTGCAGAATACAGATCATAGTGGCCCCACCTCACTCCACTTCTGCTAATACTTAAAAGCAACTGAGGGGAAGTCACAGGGTCGACCATTCAAAGTCAAGGTCCTGAGCTTTTCAATTGGGCATCTGTGATAGTAGATTTACAATGAACTACAAGCCCTGAGGAAAAAACAGACCAAGGCATATACCAATATTTATATTACCAGTTTTGCCGAGTCCAACGGCAATGTTTGTTTTGCTTACTGACACACTGATAAAGTTCAGAAATGTTATCTGAAACAATCATCAGTTACTCTACGGGTCATTGGCGGCAAAATGTTTCAAATTGTGATGAATGAAAGCTAATATTGCGTTGTGTTTACTTTTTAATACCTCCGTGGAAGCGCAGTTAGTCTTTTTTATTGTATATCCCGCCCGCATGGCAGCTTTGAGCCTAATTAGTTGGAAGAAAACTTGTACTTTTTCACCCGCGTGCAGAATACAAATGCTTTTTGTTGAAAAGTCATCGGGGTCGTTTCACCGACTCATTAAAACGAGCAGGAAGAGAAAAATTAATGGCGCCAAACACCTTCAGTTTAGTGTGTGGGAGTGTACCACAGCACACAGTGGCCTTGCTGTGGTAAATATACTTCCACTTAAACTTTTGTGTACTTTGACTTTCTCAGCAGTTGTAAAGATGAGGATGGACTGTGCATGGCAATGTAGTGGTGCCTGACTCAATGCTGTGAGCAGTGCCAGACCTACTTATTGAGGGGGGGTGGCTTTGTTACCATACCTACTGCTGAACCATATTTGAAATTTTCATGCGTTAACAACCAGCAGACCATGTCAAACCAAATTGCTTTTCTTTGGTTTGGCAAAAAAGAAGTGCTGGTGGACCATTGCATTTGCATTGTGAAATTACTTTTATAATACTTGTGCCCTGAAGACTGAAGTTGGAGATGACAAAACAACTAAAGAGTTACTAGAGCATTAAGCAATACATGTTGAACCACTCTCCACTGAAGAGGAAGGCACTTAGTTTGATCCACCAGCTGCATGAAGAATTGAGCCTTGACCAAATGTAGACATTTTTACATTGTGGAGGGGAATATACAACTATTTGTTAAAATAACCTGCAAAGATGGTCTGGGGTTTACAGAGAATGTTTTTTTTTAAGATGATGAGGATGATTGGCAGTTCTTTGGGAAAAAAATTCCCTTTTGATTCCAGCGGTCAGAGACAGGGTTGGGCTAATGGTAGGATCAAAATGTAGCCACGCATGACGTAATGAGGTGAGCAGTTTAACACATATTGAGAATTTTGAAATACCAGGCCTAATGGTAAACAAACTTTGAACATTTCCGGTTAAACTGTTCTTTATAAAATGACTCAGAGACCAAAGGCAAAGACAACAAGAAGAACACTTCACAATTATAAAACAGAGATCACAGTGCATACCTATCAGAAATGTTGCTGATTCAGTATAAAACCACAACACATTGTTGTGGAATTTGTTAAATACATGACCAGCAAATTAAACATGTAGTTTCAACAGTTAGCTAAACATTACATGATCTGCAATGGATTTTTGCATTTTTAACCTCTTCACTGCTGGCTTGTTTAACAGAATGTTTTATAGTCATTCTTCACAAAGCAACCCGTGTAGTTTTGGCTGACATTGACACACAAAATTCATGTCCCATTGGGCCTTGGAATGGGACATGGGAGATGTCCTTGGACTTGTGCTGAAATTTCCTAAGTGCTGTTGTCCCCAGTATCTCACAAAGAGTCATTTGAGTGTGGTCGCCTCCAAGACCCGATGTGATTTGTTCCTCCATGTGATAATCAAGGAGCGTGATTGGTCGTAAACCCAGTTGTCACGGTGATGATCTCAACCTTGATGATGAAATGTCCCGGGACGACCACACACACCCAGCTCATTCCCCTCTGAAGGAGAGTATTAGTGGTTCAGATTGGACTGGGCACATGTGCTGTCTGTATTTTAACTTAAACTCTAATGTACAAAACAGGGATCTGGGGATAGGTCTGAGACTGGTCGAATTGTTCATGACACTTTATTCTCACTTTGCTGATTTCCTCCAGATCCAAGCCTTAGTCCTCTTTAAAAATATATTGTTTTCGCCCAAATGCACCTGGTCCAAAAGGGAACAGGAAAAGAGTAGTTGCATTTGACTCACATGCAAACCATAGTTGAACAAGATTATCTACTTTCTGTGATCCCGGCATTGGCAACCTTCAATTTAATATACATGTTTTTTGTATTATACTGTATATATTATATGTTAGCAGCAAAGAAATTCTATTGTTCAATTCTGATAATTTCCGACAATTGCAATGAATATATTAAAAAAAATTATTGTGGCTCTAACATTTCATCTTTGAAGTGAGGGAATGAACCACTACACTAGAAGGATTTCCTCTGGACATTACTTTTAATGTTTATGATTCCATGAACCTGACCAATGCGCAACATAGATTTTAGGCCAGACTAACACTTGAGGCTTCTTGATATTGGCCCATTTTGACTTTTCTTTTTTTAACCCTACCCAAATGTGAGTGTCTATCTACGTCTGTCTAACTATATTCTCCATGTAAATGTACTGACTGTGTAGGAAATACTACCTGTTTGTCTATCTTTAGGTGACTTAGGTAGAATTTTAATTCAAACTCATCTCTCTAATGACTCGCGCTCTGTCACCTGCTCAAATAATAAATGTCTTTTTTATTACCCACAGAAAAAGACACAGGTACACTGGTAATTAACTGTAATAAAAAAAAATGCATAAAGCTTGATTTTATCCTTAAGATATGTTTAAAATGAGCTTGTAAGGTATTTTTATGCTGACATTATTCTTTGGAGTATAATAAACCGCCATCTGCCTCTAAGCTCTGAGATCTGCTCCTGTCTCCTCCTCCAAACATCTGCTGATTTATTGTATCTATTACTATCTGTTTACATCCACACTTTGTGTTTTCACAAATGTCTATGTTGGAGTATTTTTACCTCAGTAACTAGGAGTTACAGTAAAAAGAGAGTCTTTGAAATGTCACATAAATAACATAAATAAAATGTAAATGATCTGCACTTTTCACCATAGGTGTATTTCTGATACGTGTACACAAATAAAATTTTCAGTAATTGACGGTATTGTTCTAATTAATGCAGCAATGCACTCTTCTAAATTAATGTTTATTCATATGAATCTGTTCTGGGTAATGTGCCAAACAAAACTCCAAAAGAGGTTTTTGTTGAATATTTGTTTAAATATTGGTGAATAGTAAATTATTAATATTTTTTGCTAATTAAATATTATTTTGTTTTTTGTTAATCTAAATTAATATAATGGTCACATCCATTTGGTTGTTGATGGAAAGACATACCAGTCTAAAAAATATATTTCAATGTGTACATTAGTCATTAGACAAGTCTTTTAAACAGGCCATCCACTAAGGTTGGCAGTTTGATTTCTGCCCGCCCCATTTCATCCTGCTGAACGTGTCTGTGACACTGGTGTATGAATGTGTGATTGGTGAACTTAGCTTTTTTGGCACTGCCCACTGCCACAGTTTGTCTGCAATGTCCCCTATGTCCCCTGTCCTGTGGCAACAGAAGCAGCTTTTGTCTGTGTGTCTGGTGAGTCTGGTGAGTCTGGGTGTCCTGAAAATGGAATCGAATGGTGTAGAAATGGTGTCAATTATCCTATCCATTGTTTATTTATTTTTTTCTCTCTCTTTCAACAGGGACTGATGATTCTTCTTCAGAACCTACCCACAATGCACTGGGGCAATGAGGAAGTCAGTGTCCTATTGGCCGAGGCCTACAGGTTGAAATTTGCCTTTGCGGACGCCCCTAATCACTACAAGAGATGATAACCTGTTTGCACCCTCTTCTTCAGACTCTTACTCCTTCTCTGTTGAACTAGGGGCTACTCCAAAGGACCGCCTCCTGTTCAAAAACCTTTTCCCATTGGGCCTTGTGAGATTTGAATCAACCAATTACTGCAAAGGACATGCGGTGGTGTAGCGTCTTTTTAAATTATATCTCCAGCAAAGACTTCTGTGAACTTATTGTGCTAAAGCTGGCACCTCTGATACTACCCGGGCCTTAAAGGGGGATTGTGGCTTGATATTGCCCGGGGTTTCTGTCAAAGCTCTGAGAAAATGCTCCTTTCTGCTTATTGTTATTTCCAGCACCATGGCAATATATTGCACCCCCCGAGGGAAAAATATGACCCTTTTCAGTTCAGAAAGACAATGCCATGATAGTGTAAGGGCACGGCTCGAAATGGAGTACATGTCTGAGGCCTTCCCTGATTACAACACAACCTGAAGGAATATCGCCCATGTTTCTTTTAATACATATATTTAATTTTTGTTTCTATTTTGATTTAAGATGAAGTTTGGGCATTGCTTGCTTCATGACATGCAAACAATAGGGCGTCCCGGATGCAGCTTGTCAGCGGCTGTTTACAAGACAACACTAGAAAATGGAAAAGGGGTCAAGTAGTGAACACACAAATTTCTAAATTGATATAAAAATGCTGTAGTATGTATGCCAGGCCAATAGGTTGCACTCCCACAACAGTGCCACAACCAAAACATTGTGCAAATGTTTCTTTGTCAAGCGCAAATTATTGAAGATCGTCTTGTGCTTGAATTTTCCTTAAAGATTTCTTCCTATACAATCACATAGTTAGTTTACCAAGTCCCCATACTGAACACAAAAACTCAGACACCAGTAAAGCATAAGTATGCCAAAAAAATAAAGCATTACTTTTTTATTTAAAAGAATATTAATGGATTGATTGAGAAAATGTATCTTTTTCACATTCACTTTTTTTTTTATTATTATTAAGCCAGATATGTTGCAGTGGCTGGGGAAAAAAGTAAAAGCTATTACTATAAGAGGTCAAATTTTAACATTTATTACATTTTGGTTAGATAGTTCATCTTAAACACAAGACTGGATGAAGATTTTCTTTTGAAGATAGAAAATATAAAATAAACAGCATGGCAATGTACGTCTTGCATTTCAAGATGCAATGATGTACTTCTTACTAATCTCACACAAATTATGTTGCCATTTAAACACAACTGGAATGAAAATGAAAACGTATGCCATAAAACACACACAGTGCAGTTCAGCCTTTTACCACATCCCTCCCACCTCCACTTTTAAATCAGAGAACAAGTCGCTCATTTGGTGACGTTTGTTTCTGTGCAAGTAAAAGATGTAACATAATATGTATAATGGCTTAACATAGGACTACCTCAAAATAGGTGTGGGCGATATGGCAATCAAAATAATTGTGATATGAATCAATCTGCTAATCTGGGAAGAGTTGCATCATCAATGCTCTGCTCTTCACCGTCATTTTTCCTGTATCAATGCCAGTGTTTATAAGAATAAAAACGGAAAATAAATAGTATTAAGTATCATGGTGAACATTGACCTGGATGAACATTGGATTTGGAAAATCGTTATAATTGAAATCATTATTTGATCTCAATAAAATTGTGATATATTTTAACCATATCGCCCACCCCCTACCTCAAAGCCTACAACTAACCACCACTATCTACCGAATACTGATAAACCAAATAGTACAAAATTATACACCTTCGTTTACAATAAATGTAGCCTGGCAAGCCACGTTGAGTTCTCTGTATACTGTATACAGAGCGTCTCAGTCTGGTGACTCTCCCGTTCAAAGAGACTTCCCCGGTACAAAAGTCTATGGGCAGTCTGATTGGTTGATCTGCAGAGACGCTTGCTTCATACTTGCTCTTCCAAAACATTCAAGATGGTGCAGGGGAGTAGTGAAAGTTTTTCATTCCGCTGTAAATTTTCACAGCAAAAACCACACAGGTCAATTATCTCTTCATTACTGAGCCATGTTGAGTTAACACTACCGTTCATCTCCATTTGTTTATTTCTGCACAATGGAGGCCATTTTACGGGTGTCGGCCACTTTTCTGATTAGATTAATCTGCGTCACCAGGCTCACGCTGGTACAGCAGAGAGTCTGCCAGGCTACAGTAAATGGGTAGTTTGTGTCCCTGGTTTTGCCTTATCCCGGAACATCACATCCTCTTTCCATTTCTCATACACTTCTAAATCCTACCATTTATTGAATCATAATGTCACTTTCATGCTTTTCACAGAATTAAACAAATATGAACTTCATATTTTGGCCAAACACAGCTCATCATAATCAAGATGAAGTTCTAATCCTTTGTCAACCCACATTCTCCAATTAAGATTCAGTTGGAGGTGGATTGAAAATGTCTAAAAAATACCTCCTCGTGCAGTAATCACTGATTTTTGACATTTTATGACTCACACAAGTGGCTTAAATCATCTTCTTTGAGTGTTTAATCATTGGTCATTCCCTAATAATGGCAGTGACACTGTGGTCTACAATGTGGCATAATTATATCAGCAAAACAACAAAAATTATGAAATCATGTTGGTCCACGTCCGCAGATCTTGCGTGTGAACGCGATAACTCAAAAACAAATTGCCAGATCAGTTTCAACATTTGCACACAGGTACATACCATAAAGACGCCGAACTGTATCGATTTGGGTACTTCTTCGATGAATATTAATTAA
>JAVQKC010105566.1:0-10496 GCA_036025475.1 Philypnodon macrostomus | reverse complement strand
TAACCCAGTGTCTTAACCCAGTGTCTTAACCCAGTGTCTTAACCCGTGTCTTAACCCGTCTCTTAACCCAGTGTCTAACCCAGTGTCTTAACCAGTGTCTTAACCAGTGTCTAACCCAGTGTCCTAACCAGTGTCTAAACCAGTGTCTAAACCAGTGTCTAAACCAGTGTCTAAACCAGTGTCTTAACCAGTGTCTTACCCAGTGTCTTACCCAGTGTCTAACCCAGTGTCTAACCCAGTGTCTTAACCAGTGTCTTAACCACTAAACAGTGGTTGAACTGCAGATTACCAGTGCTATTAACTGCATACCACAGTTTAGAAACCACTGCTCTTTCAAATGTTCAAACACAGTCTGCTAATAAAACTGTATAAACTCTACCTTCTATCTCTCCACCAGAGGAAGCAATCTTGGCCAAGTTCAGGTATGTGGTGCCAACAGCATCATTTCCAGTTAAACGATCCCTAGACAAAACACACACTCAATTGGACCGTTTTAATACTTATGATGTGCTTAGATAGGATTCACTATTAATCTACAGTTGTCCACAGTAAATATTCAAACCTAGGGCAAAAAGCTTTTATAAACGCTAATAACATTATGGTGTATCGGACTGAGGAAACCAAGAGTATGTTATTGAGGGGAACAGGAGGGACCGACACAGGCTGAGTCATAGGCTGCTCTTAAATTCTCATGTGGTTCATAATGGGCAGGGAAATACAGCTGACGGCATTGTGAAAAACTGTGGCCCACTTTAGCCTGCACAGCCCCTGACATTACTTCTTGAATGTACAGTAAAAAAAATGGTGTTCTTACCAATCAAAAACAGTTAATTTGATGCGTTCACACATGGAAGGAAACTGAAGTGAAAAAGTCAGGTTAGTCTAAAGTCTTCTGTAAGGACACCACGAGTCTCTTTGTGGGGACTATTACCTTGACTTGAAGGTTTAGCACTTGGTTCCACTCAGGGTTTGCATTCTTTTCAATGATCTGCGTACATAGCTGAAAAAGAAAAAGATCACTTCAATTGTATTTCACGTACTGGGGTCATATTGAGGATGTTGAAAGAAGATTAAGGGGCCTGCGTACCTTTTTACCAGCGAAGCGAACCTCTAAAAAGGGATCTACAAGATTCTTTTTGTTTTCATCTCCTCCAAACATTTCTTTCAGCGTCTGGACAAAGGCATCATCCACTGCAGACAGAGCATTTTTAGAGGCAGTTGTGTTGATACAGTACAGTCTTGTATCAAAATCCAAAGAAAGCAACAATCTATTTTCTGGTCTCCAGGCTTTTTACATCATCTCACCGTTTTGCCATAAGCCCCATTGTTTTGGCTTTTCAGTTAACTCTACAAACCTAATCTCAACATCCTTCAGAGACAGAAAGATGTGAGCAGCCTAGAGCCATTAACAAAATGGCGAGGGGAAAAAACTATCTGTCCATAAAAGCAGACATTGGAGGCAAAGTGTGGCTTTATTTATACTAGTCACAGAAAGTCTGGTGAGATTGGTGAGTGGACAATGTTCATTCCTTGGTACAGCATTTCAAAAGTTCATTGAAGAAGAACCAGGTAAGAGTAACTGATAAGTTATAATGCATTCTTTACTCAAAAGTAAATATTCCTTTTTGAGACATCACTGTATATATAGCCTGTAGTGCAGGGGTGTCCAAACCTTTTTCACTGAGGGCCACATGTCAGAAATGTATACCGAGGAGGGCCACTTGCTGAGGTGACTGATTTCACTTCACCAAAAGTCCCCTTCAGTTGTATCTGTTTTCTGACTTCACTTATGTTCAGGTTCAGGTTTAGTCACTTATTGTCCCTCTATATTACAACAATTACCACAGAATAGTGGACTTGGATTATGTAGAGTCAAATGCAGTAAAAAGACTATTTGAGCCAATTGAGAGGTAAGCCTGAGGGCCACAAAAGATTGCTCTGCGGGCCCGGGCCATAGTTTGGACACCCCTGCTGTAGTGTGTCCACAATAATAGTAATGTCTTACTCTGGGGTATGTCCTCTGCTCTGTACACCTTCAGACACAGTGTGGCCCATCGCAGTGTGATCCCCGCCGGAAGCAACAGGTTGTTCTCTATGTCGTCCTGGTCGTCGTTAGATTCCCTATTCTCCACCTACAGTGAACAACAGTTTACGTGAGGAAGAAGGAAGCAGGACGTTTAAAAACACGTGAGAGCTACTGTACCGGGGGCTCGTCTCCTGCCCCCACCACGAACAGAGTCACTTTGAGGTAGCCTTTAGCTCCAGAACTGGACTCCTCCGGGTCATTTAAGAGAAGCCACTTCCGCATGACACAGTGAGCTGCAATGAAACAGGATTAATGACTTAAATAAAATAAATATAGAGTTGTATTTTTTCACAGTTGTGTTATTGCGCTCTGTGGTTATGTTTACACCAGGCATTGTCTTCTTAATGTGTTAATAAAGGATCAGACAAACTAGCATTCAGCCTCAAGAGGGCAGTAATGTAACTGATTCATTTCTTAAGATAAACCAATACAACCAATGCCTTGGTGGAGGTCCGGGTTAAAGAAAGCGCTAATATTGTAAAAATATATATACACATACGATGTGCTTATGTAAAGACCATCACAGCTACAAACAGCCTTCTGTGAGAAAATGTAAATGACATTGAAATGTGTGGTGGACATGAGCGTACCTGGTTCGTCGTACACATAACCCACATCCAGCTGAACGACAGAACACAAAGAGATCAGTCACATCCACACAAATACAGTTATTAATAACAATAAACTTTATACCTTAAACTCTCCCATAAGACTGTCTGCTCGCAGTGAATAGGAGTTATACACCTGTAGGCAGAGTGTGGTCATAAGAATTTCAAATCATATATTTATAAACAAATACAGCTCTGGAGGTTTCATGACATAAGAAATTGTTTTAAAAAAATGACTAAAATGTGACCCTGTTCTATGATGTAGCAACATGGGCTACTACACCACCCAAAAACCTGACTACTAATGGTCAAAGTGGGAACCTACAAACTATGACTTTGATGCTGCTGTAGCGTTCAGGAGAGGGACTTTGCATCATAGAACAGGAGTCAATTTGAAGCATTTTGTCTTTTTATCTGAACAATGTCTTGTTTTAGCAATGTGCACTTACCCTGAAGCTGATGTTCTGTTCAAACAGGTCTGAGGGCAGCATGTGAACATTGTAGAAGAAAATCTGCAAAATATAAGTCAACTGTAAAATCTGAGCTGAGTGAATACAGAATCCAGGTCACGTTTGTCCAGTAGTTGGCTATAATGAGTATTGTTCAAGAATAGATCCCATGACCCCAGTTTGCTCACTTTATATATGTATGGGCAGTTGTCAAGGCCAAACAGTTTTAACATAGGCGTTTTATGTTTATAAAAAATCTAATTCTAAATAAATTGAGGTTTTTTTTAAATCGTCCACGTTGGTCCTTTAAGAAAATGCATATACCTCATCATAGAAGGGGTTGTTTCCCCTCTTGATCCTTGTCCTGTGAGTTTGCGCGCCCACGCTGACCTTCACCACTGGTTTAATGTTGTTTCCTGGTAACTGGCGGGCCTCAACGATTCGCACACGCACCTACAAACATTTTTAGTTAATGAACTAAAAAAAACATAACAAAATTTGCCAGATATTTGTTTTCAAGATTTTTAACTGACCTGGAAGTCTTGAGGTTTATTGGGAAGCTTATGGCGGCTCTGGGTGCTTCTGGCCAAACGCTGGCGCAGGTTAACTTGTTTATTTGGGGACGAGGAGCCGCCTGCGAAGGTCGTAGGATCTCCATCTGATACCGTCTCATCACCTTCAACACCACCACCACCGGCTCCTGGTAGGGATTGATAGGGAACATTGATATGGGCCAATATTCAGAAGGTTGATTGATATCAGAATGGGCCTATAGCAATGTCTGATAATGTGCTAATGGATAGCTTCTAATACTGAGGTTTAGGAACAGTCAGAGAAAGAGTTATTATTATTGCTATTTTGTCCCTATTCATGTATAAATAAATACATTATAAAGCTGTTATTTCTACAGGGATTTCTTAGTACATAGCCTACAAGACATGCTTAGGAAATACCAATATCGGCCAACTGTAAATGAATCGGCATGGATACCGGCCAACTGTAAATGAATCGGCATGGATACCGGCCAACTGTAAATTAATCGGCATTGATACCGGCCAACTGTAACTGAATCGGCATTGATACCGGCCAACTGTAAATGAATCGGCATTGATACCGGCCAACTGTAAATGAATCGGCACTGATACCGGCCAACTGTAAATGAATCAGCACTGATATCGGCCAACTGTAAATGAATCAGCACTGATATCGGCCAACTGTAAATGAATCGGCATTGATATCGGCCAACTGTAAATGAATCGGCATTGATATCGGCCAACTGTAAATGAATCGGCACTGATATCGGCCAACTGTAAATGAATCAGCACTGATATCGGCCAACTGTAAATTAATCAGCACTGATATCGGCCAACTGTAAATTAATCAGCACTAATATCGGCCAACTGTAAATTAATCAGTATTGATATCGGCCAACTGTAAATGAATCAGCACTGATATTGGCCAAGAGTATTGAAACAAGTGGATAAATAAATAATAAATCAAAAATACACACCGGCATCCACTGTGGAAGCTCCCCCTTGAGGGTCATTGAGGTTTGTAGCACTGGCTGGTGGGTCGTAGCCAATTACAAGGTTCATTGTAGCCTAGATAAAGGTGGGAGAAATCAACATGCATTTATTACCGTTACTCGATTATATCAATTAAAAGAAAAATAGAAAACTTACACTAATACTTTGTCCACTTTCATTCACCAATGGTACATTTTTGGATGGGAGTGATCTGGTTTGACCTGAGGCGAGGTCTCTCAGTGAGATTTTGGTTGAACCGATGAATCTATAGACAGACAATTACAATCAAAATCAATGTTGTAAAAATTAATAATAATATTGCAATAATGCTATGGTCATTAATTTGACGTACACATACATTCCTGTGGTCATATTTTTAAAAAGTCACATTTTACCGGTAGTCACAGTTATATATAGTTCCTATATTTAGTTCTACTTTGACCTTGTCGGGTCCTCATTTAGTCCCATTATATAATAGTCATTTAGGTATTTTATGTCTGCTTGCATCAAAATAGCATTTCATTGCATTATTACCTTGACTGCATATGGCAAATAAAGCAATCTGATCTGAAAATATAAACCCCCTTATATAAACCAACAGAAAAGGGGAACCCACAAACAAAGACTCTACAGAAACACTTCAAAGCCCACATGAAAAACAAAGACAAAGTATTGACACAGATAAACTAAACATAACCAATAATCAAAAATATCCCTTAACATAAAGTAACTAAAGTATGACCACTACCAACCACCCCCCTAATCAAGAAATGGTATGGTCCACTCATTCAAAAGGAACAGAGTAGGCCTCAGCCTCCATTTGCCTGAGTAACCCAGGAACCCAGGTAAGTCAGCAGATTGAAAGATATATTTCAATAAAGAATTTACCATTTTATTGACTCTGTGTGCTTCATTTTATACCATGATTAAAATACATCATCTTAATTCCATTACATCTAGTAAAAATCAGTGCATACATTTTAGTGAAATCAACTAAAGAGTTCTCATGTTACCCACAACATACAGAAGAGTGCTCAGTCACATTCACAAAACATGGAAAGAGGCTCGTCACCACCCATAGCTAACAAACCCTGCCTGGCCGGACAAACAAACGCGCCCGAGATCACTGTCAACACAGGAGCTGCCAACTGCTGGTTTCCTGTCTTTAACTGCTCCATAAATAGACACTATAGACTTGATTAGTTTATTTTTATATCTGTAAGTTGGTGAGTTATTTTGTCACTGTTGCTAGTCTCTAAAAAATACGAGTAATGATTGACAAAGAAAATCTGCGAGAGACAGAATAAAGACAGATTTCAAGGTCAATGTCAAAACTGTAGGCCTTTTAGATCCGATCTGTCTGGCAGTTTTCTTTAAAAGTACTTGCACTTTCTCAGGTACACCTAAGTAAGACTATTTCAGTTATTATACAACAATAGTGTTTGGTAATGTATGTGGTGAACTGTGTGCTATGCTTGGTGGCTTCTTCTTCAACCTCAGTCCATTGTTGCAATGACACAAAACACGCTAACTTTATATAAACTAAATCTAATGTAAAATCAGTTAAACAATTGCTACTTCTATTGATAATATCTTAACGGCGAGTCAAGGATGTAAAAAGGATCTTTATCTTACATCTTAGACATGGCAAACGCATTCCGAATGATACACTTAATGGGGTTGAAATACAATAAGCTAATCAGTTTATTTGTACAGTGTTCATTTTGAAGCAGCTGCATATCACTTTTTACAGACTTTAGCCTACATCCCAAATCTCTGGACAATTCTGAGAGGAAATGATGGAGGGTTATTGTTTTGGCAGCGGTCTTAAGTGACTTTATAATCCTGGTGTGTGGCTAAAAATCCCCCTGGGAGCTTTCAGTGCGCA
Organism: Philypnodon macrostomus; assembly: GCA_036025475.1. Taxonomy (NCBI): domain Eukaryota; kingdom Metazoa; phylum Chordata; class Actinopteri; order Gobiiformes; family Eleotridae; genus Philypnodon; species Philypnodon macrostomus. Next base: position 3,939 of record JAVQKC010105566.1, on the reverse strand, counting down.
TGTGGATTTTGATGTAATTCTCAGTAAATGAAAAGTAGATTAGATAATACGAAATCATTATACTGTGTAGAACTAAATGACACTGAAGTTACACACACTATGGAGGATGGCTGTGACGGTTATCGTTTCGTTGATAGTCAAATCATAGTAAAGTGTTCAGTGTGAACAGATATTGACTGGGTACTACTACATAATAAACATGAAAAACTCTGTAAGTTTCATGAAATAAGAGAAATTATAAATAAATATAAATTGACTACCTGGCCCTGTTCTACGATGTAAAGTGGGTGATCTGTAGAGCTCAGGAGAGAGTGCATTTAGAGGCTAATGGGAGGGACTAAACATAGAACAGGATCAGATCAAGTCAGAGCATTCATTTTATTTTCTAGCATTTCTTTCACTACACATTTTAGATACAGTATCCAATTGCAAAAACAGCTGTGAACATCTATCTGAAGACAGCCGTGATGCCCTGGAACAAATACTCTAAGCTTCTTACACTATTGTGCCATCAAAGAGTGCACTCGCTTTAGCGGTTCAGTGAAGATTATCATGTGTGAGATTATTGCAGCCTTGAATCATCAGTCATCTTTAGCAACAGAAGGAAATACCCCGTATATTTCATTACTGTCCCACTTAGACATAGGAGACCACACTTCTCTTCTTCAAAACAATAGCCTGGTAGATTTTTAGACAATACAGCCAGTCTAGACTTTTATTCTATGGTACCAGTTTTATTCAATGGTACCAGTTAACAGATCATCACACATATGTTAATGGTTAATTCTGTTTATAAACTGTGGAAATATTAAATGATTGATATTACATAATGATTAATGCTTGAGAGTGTTACTCTTAAAACATTTTATTCCATTGTGTTTGTAAGTTTTCTTTCTGGTTTCTATGGCAACAGGGGATACCCATAGTCATATCTGGAAAAGTATTTGCAGGAGTGAGCGCCATCATCCCCCTCTGCACTGTGCTGCAGAGGTTTGGGCCGTGAGTCAGCCCAGTGGAAAACCTTACTCAAGTTATACAAGGACATTTCTCCAAAACTCCTCCCACTGAAGTTATGAGTGTCCCATATTGTCTGGAAACTCACTAAAGCATGTGATAGTGGGAGAAATGTAACCTGGTATGTCATGTTTTTGATATTATTGTTGTGAATTGCGTGGACTTTGATCGTAGTAATTAGTGACATTTCTGGGGCTGCACCAGATTGGTCCCATATGTGCGCCCACAGTGAAAACAACAGTTGAACCAACTCCATTTTGTTTCACAGTGTTATACATTTTGTATTTTTTTTAAAGAGCTCTCAAGATGATTTTTAGCAGAACACAAACAGCTATTCATCCATCCATTGTTCCTTAACTGGGATCAGTCAACCCACACAAGCAAGTCCCTGCATGGCAAGCTGGGTGTGAGTTGGCAGATGCAGCCACATAACTCAAACCAAGAGTTTTCAAGACTTCCCTTTGGATCCAGCATGCTATAACTGGCTTTATTTCAGAAGACAACCACCAGGCACATAAAACCAACATTATTAAAACGGATATTTATCTTGAAATGACTCCCAAAACAATAACTACACAAATAGACACACCTTCGCTACTATTGGCTCACTGCTGTCAGGTTAAATCCATTACCAAGAAAGTCTCTGTCCAGACAAGAGTTAAGTTTGAATTCAAAGTGATCCCAGCGTTGCACAAAAAGCTACTTACTTATCTTTCCCAATAGTTTCATAGTCTTTCACAACCACGTCAATGAAGGAGCTGGAGTCCAGAGCCTGACCCTTTAGATCAAACTCGAGGACCTGCAAAAAACAGCCAAAGTCTTGAATGTGTGAAAACTGTGATTATGTTTTTGTCGATCCGTTTATGAACGCAACTACTATAGGAAACACTAGGGTATAAACTCCACGTGCAATCGTATAATGTATTAACATGCAAATCTATGGCGTGACAATCATGTGATCATCTCTTTCTCATGCAATGACTTTAACCACAAACTTGGGTCGCCCTTGTTTGATATAAAGACACTTGTTGATTTTTTACCTCTGTATATTTGATGGGTGTGTAGCGTTTACCTCATTCCATACAGGATTCAGCTCACTGTCAATCGATTTAGTTTTCTTCTTCTCCTCTGAAAATTAGACAAACTAATTTTAGACAGTATATATATATTATATATAAACTGAGATGCCAGTGGGCTGCTTTTTTTCCAGGAAGGAGCACTTGGCTGCCACACCTGCAGGTGATGACACTTGTACAATAGGCAGCTGAGATCAAGCAGGGCTGATTGCCAGAGTCATCAGAATAAACGCTATTCTGTCAAAAGACATGTCAAAATTGTATATATATTTTTTTTTCCTGGTTTTCTATAGTGAAGAGAGCTGTGGAATTTCCATTAACTGCACAATAGCCCATAGGTGGACTAAAGTCACCATAATTAGTTTACGAACTCCGACATACATGGATAACAAAGTAATATGGTCTTACCTCTGAAAATCACAGACACCACCGGGTCAGGAGTTCCAACTTTCTTCTTGGGCAGCCCTTTAGCTGACTCCACTACAACCCTCAACATGATAAAAGAATGAAGACTAAATAAAACTAATGAGAAAATAAAAGTGATCTAGTCTTGTGCTCTGCCATCCTCACCACCACCAGCCCATCACTGAAGCGGACAGGGCAGGGCTGGGGAACTACTTGTCTATAGGACCCGTCTGTGGGAATGAGAGGAAGCGAGGGGCGGATCACGGGTGTGTAATTAAGACCGACAATGGAGCGACAGAGGCCCGCTGCTGCCATCCTGTGTGGAGCGCTGAGCGGCAACGAGCTCCGGAGAGTGGGGAAGTTTGAGGTAGTGTGGCTCCATCTGCTGGCTGTTTAGAGCAACACTGGAATTCGTAAATCGTTTTTCATTAATGCGAAAGCTCACTAAACTTTATGGTATCTTTAGAGGTGAAAATGCCTCTGATTCCATGTTGGTATGTCCGCTTTATATGAGCCTGCTCTTGTTCCAGATGCCAGCCATGTTTCTCTCTAGCTGAAGAGCCTGGTTGTACCTCAAAAATGACTGAATTTAGATTGGCAGTACCATGACAAAACAGTAGAGGTTGTCGTGTAATCGTTCGTGAATAAATAAGCGACATATTGTGGAGCAACAAACTGGCTTTATTTTTTTAGCACAGCCCTTAACAAGTAGCGAACAACCCACCTAGAGCTTCAATACTTCCTGTGACTCTCTTGTGACACTTTCACAATAAAACACATTACTGAAAATGCATTACACCACAGAGGTCCCATTTTAATTTTAGTGCCAATGCTAAAGAAGGCTCTGGTTCAGAACAAAAACTTTAAAAAGTCATTTTGAACACGTAAAAATATGGCCACCAGTTAATTTGTGTCATGCTGATATGTTAAACTGTTGATAGTTCAAAATGTCGTCCAAACGTTTGACTGGTACGGTACATTGTTCTGCCATTTATTTGATATATCTTTGTCAAGTTCACCACACAAGGCCCACTTTATTTGGCACATGGTTTACCTAATAAAGTGGGCGGTGAGTGCGTGCATACAGTTTATGTTCTCCTTCAATACAACATATCAACAATACATTTATTGATCAATAGGTACTCAAACTTTTCTAAACAGATTTTTGTTCTTAGGGGTTGGGGGAATGGAGCCACCCCCAGCAACTATGGGCCTTAGGTGGGACACACACGACAAACCCAAACCCTGTAGGTGAATCTTTACTTTACTTACACCAAAGGAGTTAACATTCCTTGAAGCGATTGAGGAAACTGAAACTTAAAAAGTCAATGAAGTGAACTCAAATGTGAAATTAAGTGAAGAAAAATGTTAATTGGGTCACACTTAATTATAGGCCCTTAACTACATTGTACCTGCCTCATTAAGTACAATGTAATACACTGTG
>JAVQKC010105555.1:0-12072 GCA_036025475.1 Philypnodon macrostomus | reverse complement strand
GTGGTCTTCTGTTGTATCTAATAAAGTGGCCCTGGTGTGGTCTTCTGCTGTATCTAATAAAGTGGCCCTGGTGTGGTCTTCTGCTGTATCTAATAAAGTGGCCCTGGTGTGGTCTTCTGTTGTATCTAATAAAGTGGCCCTGGTGTGGTCTTCTGCTGTATCTAATAAAGTGGCCCTGGTGTGGTCTTCTGCTGTATCTAATAAAGTGGCTCTGGTGTGGTCCTGACTTTGGGAATCAATAAGGCATTTTGGCCAACAGAACTGCTGCTCACTGGTTATCTGGTATCTTTTCCAAACCATTCTCTGTAAACCCTGGACATTATAATTTCAATTTCTGAAATACTTGAGCAGGGTTGAGGACCACTGTAAACATGAACATGTCTGGTTGAAGTTATGGCTCCCTCTTTAGAAAGTTTGTCCATAAATAACACTCTGTTGGTTTAAGTTTGAGACAAACCAGATACTGAGGTCATGTGACATAAAACTAGGGCTACACAATATGAAAAAAACCCTATTAAATATATATACGATTATCATGTGGAATATTGCTATATCAATATTTTAAATTAAGCAAAATAATTATTTTATTTATTTGTTTGTTAAAATTGCTTCAAAATGGAAAATCTAATGCTAATCAAGGACTAAAACAAGGCCAGAGTAGGACTAAATTACTCAAGTTTGACTTTATAATATATTTATTGAGTCTCATCACATTTTTGTCATATTAAAGACCACAACATTATTGTAATATATTTACATTTTTGTGTATGGATATTGCCTACTAAAAACACACTTTTGTGAACATTATATTGCATTCTTCATTCACTTCACAGTAACTAACTAGTGGTTGTAAAGTTCTACTGCCACAGCTGCCCTGGGGGGTGCCTGCAGCCTCTCTGACCACCTCTGTCTAGTGCTCTAGACATGCTCCTGAACTAAAGAACATTTCGTCATAAAAACCTTATTGCACTAATATCTTAGGCGGTATTATGCCCATGTCTTGTCAAAAATAATGTATGTGCAGTTTACATGTCCTCCCTGTGTGACTGTGGGTTCTCCCCTGTTCCTCCCACAACTTAAAGACATACAGAGTTAGAAAAATTGTTCAATGTAAACGTTGCATAATGAAGTTGTGTAACTGTAAGCGTAAGCTTAAGGAAGATGAATGAATGAATAAAAAGGTTCCATGTGTAAAAGTGAAAGGCTGTGATGTATTGGATGTTTTAGGGCATTAAGGTGCTGGTGTTTAGACAAAGAGACTCCTGAGGTCCAGTAATAGCTCCATTAGAGACAGTGTTATCATCAACCAGGCTCAGACGCTCAACACAAGAAAAGAGGAAGACAGGCAGAGGTGAATGAAGTACTAGAAATGTGTACAACAAATAGATTAGCAAATTGAAAGTAGTCCCTTGTTCATTCATATGTTCTTTTCCTGAACTACTTTAGATTAGAGAGTGATTAAAACGTCCTTTAAAGCTGTAGTACGATATGAAATGACAGATACAGCTTTAATCTGACTAAAATACTCTTCCTTTAAAAACAGAAAAAAGAACAACAATGTTTTCATTTTACTCAAAATTATACAAAGAAAATAGTTGCACATTACGTATGTTGTTCACAGGAACTATACTGTATATTGTAATAATGGAGAATGTGTTACCTATAGATTGTAGAACCTACGAACCAATCATGAGGGAGTATTGCGGGTTTTAGGTTTGCTGACAACAACAAGCTTTTAAGCCAGGGGTGGCCACATGTCAGACTTTTATACCAAGGAGGGCCACATGTCAGACTTTTATACCAAGGAGGGCCACTCGCCCTTTGGACACCCCTGCTTTAAGCAATACAACATGTGGATGCTAAAAACATCATGTCTGCTGCTATGTCTTTATAAACATTTTTATAATAATGCATTGTTTTTATATAGAGCTTTTCTCAAGACTCAAAGACACCAGGTGGTGGTAAGCTACTTACTGTATGTAGCCACAGCTGCCCTGGAGCACACTGACAGAGGCGTGGTTGCCAGTCTGCGCCTACAGCCCCTCCAACCACCAATCACACAACTACATTTATTCATAGGCAATGTCGGGTAAGTGTCTTGCCCAGGGACAGAACAACAATATGTGCTCAGGTGGGGATTTGAACGAGCGACCCTCTGGTTGCAGGGCGAATGCTTCCCCACTGCACCACTGCCACCCATGTTCCATTATTTTACTATTGTAGCCGTTTCTTGTTTGGCTATGTCATATGATCATTCTGTGATTGGTTAAAACTGTGATCAACAGATCAACAGTTACTCCTTATTTGGCACATTTTAAGACATATTTATTTTCATTTACGGGGCCCTGGACGCTTGGGGCCCTAAGCAGCTGCCTCTAAGTGCTGCACATACCAATCTAGCTTTTGCCAGGTTCATTTTTTGGATGGGGCCTATTCTTAAAAACCTGCCCTGGGGCCCCACATGACCTACTTACACCACTGTATCCTTCCACATTGTCTCCTGCGTAACCCTCTGTGAAGCGTCTAAGTCCATTCCTCTCCCTGTCTGTGAGCTCTCAGCCCGGCGTCACTGGATTTAAAGCTTATTTAAAGTAATGGAGTCCACGTCGTACCAGTCTAAACATGGGACGCTCTGTTTGGGACCATTTTACGACAAAGTGATCATCATCGTGTAGGATTGAATCAGGAGAGTCGCCCCAATGTCTACTAATATAAAAAAATATAAAAACTATGAGCTATGCAGTACAAGGAATACAAGCTGCAAAAATATAAACATGTATAGACCTTACTCAAGGCGTCATACAGATACTCAACTTGTAGGGTGCCATTTTCGAAGGGTACAAGATTTACGAGGGCCGGAGGAACATTAATCTGACTATTGAAAATACTATGGCACATATTTGTCACAATTACACTTAAATCTTCCATAAGGGCTCATGCAAGAACTCCTACTCATAAGAGGAGCGCTTGGGTGCATTTTAAAATCTGCCGCTGGCCGGATAAAATTTCAAACGATCCAATTTTGCCCCCGGGCCGCCTGTTGAATAGGCCTGGTGAAGTTTCCCAAAAATAAGAAAATAAAATTGATCCGACCTCATTCTATGATAATCTTTGTGTTTCTTTGAGCGCTACATTCTGCAAGAGCCTGTTGAAAAGCTGGGTTGGTGCAGTCACGTTTGCCAGGGAAGCTTTATTCACCCCACAACAGCGGATTTAACCAATACACTGACTCCGAAGCCGTTTAATTAAGGTCAAAATGGGTTTGATTTTTATACAGAGATGTTTAGCCTATAGGTCTGACATGACTGCCATTTTAAGCCCTTATCAAAACATGTACTTAATTTAGATTTAATATTCTCACATGATAATCAAATCAAAAGTGTCCTATACAGTATATCTGCCCATCAAACAGGAAATAGCCCTTTATTGGAGGTTTATCATGTACATAATCTGTTTAGCGAGAAGAAAAATCATAATTGGCCATAACTTTTGGACTTGTTTTGAGTGTGGTCCACCTGCCCTCAGTCTCATTGGGGCTGAGCTGATAGAAGAGGTTTAACTGAAGAATGTTAATTGTTTTGAGGCAGTTATCAGCAGCAGTTATTAATACTACACTTAGATAGGAACCAGGCCTGACAACTGCTACAGGCGGAAAAAGCTATAGCCTGGAGGTTTCCTAAAGTCATAAAGATCATAAAAATTAACTATCGGACCATGTTCTAAGGTGAAACTTACTTGTAAATATCTACATTTTTGAGAAATATATGTATTATTTTTATTTTATTTATATTTTCATTTACACTGCTCATTATTCTGTCTGATTCCAACTAAATAAAATATATATACGACATTAATCTGTGGGACAAAACGCAAAGTGGTCACATGTTTTAAAAGTGAATTTTTATTTGGGTTTTTTTTCCATCTTGAGACACAGAGACCTACAGAGTGACCTCTTTCTTGTCTGTGGCCTGCTTCACACTGAGCTTAGATTCAAATCTTCAATCTCACTTCCGCCTTCATCCCAAACTCCTCCTCCTCTGTAGGTCTGTGCTACCCCTTCATGTTCCCCCATTCAGTCACAGCTGTGTCCCAGGACGTCTCGCACCTCGATCGGACAGAGCAGCGGTACATTTGGACAATTTACACAGAAAATCCTATTTAATTCAAGCTTCGGAGTGAAATTTCACAGATTTTTTTTTTTCAAATTCAAATTAATTGTTGTTGCTCACTGTCGGTGCCTTTCAAAGAAGTTTTTGGGAAACTTGTGGATCTACTTTGATTTTCTGCTCCTTTCTCACGTACCATATATATATAAAAAAACTTTAAAAAAATTGAAGATTTTTTTTTTTTCTTTCCTCACCGGTTGCACTTTCCATCAAACACCATCTACTATTGAACTATTTTGAATTGTAAATTTTGCATTTTTTACCAAGCACAAATTGAAAAATATTTTTTTGTACTTATTTTAAAATCTGCAAAGAAGTCTAACCACAAAGAGCGACCAACGAATGCGAGCAAGTTTAAGTTAAGATTTGACCATTTTGTAAGACAATTCTGAAGGAAAATAAATTCTAATTCTCACATCTTTAACCCATAGGAAAAGCTGCAACTTGATTTATTTTATTATCTCATTTGGAAGAAAATGTAAGGTCAATTTTCTATAGATTTTCTCACTAATTAATATCTTTTTAGGTCATTTTAGATTCCAGCTTGCACCACTACTACTAAGCTGCTACCAACCTAATACTTTGAGGCCAAACTTGGACGTAGTTAGTATAAACGTATATATTCACTATTTCACACCAAAATAAACACCTTTTAACTAGGCCCGTATAAGATCTCTGTAGGGCATTTCTGTAGTTTGGTCACATTTCCAGCTATATTGATTGTAAAAGTTGGACGTTTGACCGAGGCCAATTGACTGCATTTAACTTTTCTCGGGCTATCATTTACTAGTTTGATGGATATCTCTTAGGACTTCATAATTCACTGCTAATTCATGGTTGAAACCTAAAGTCGTCTTTCGGCATTTCATAGTTCAAGATCCTTTTTAACTCTTGAAACACTTGCAAAGTTGAATTACTTGTTGTCGAACGCCGCTACATGTTAGCATTGGAGACAGATTTCTAGCTAAACCTTTTTTCATAATGGAGACTTGATTGACACAGTTGTTACAAGCTAAATGTAGCTAGCTCGTTGTATGCCACCTATTGAGCATCTTTTTAGACTAATATACTGTATATATATATTGCAAATGGTGGTAAAGTTGATTCATTACAGTTAGTTTATTTAGATGTATATACCAGCTCAGTTGAACCGCATTGCTCAAAATAAAAGTGGTTTGAATGCTGTTGGGCTAAACCTAGTGAATCTGCCATTATAGAGACAGACTTCGTGTGGATGCAAAAGGAGTTTCTGTTATCAGGTTTAGTTGGTCTGAAATAACTGATACTACTGAGAACAGTTGGCATCATTTGGTTGTTTAGGTCCAGTAACGTTAGCTAAACAACAGCATTTCTAAAGTAATGCACAGTGGGATATATGCATTGTATCTTGTAGTTAGATTAAAAGAACAAATATAATAGTTTTGCATTTAGACCCAGGCTAGTCTCATGCCTTGGTCAAACATAGTTAGATTATAGTCTTTATGAATGTAACAACTATAAAATAAGACATGTGGCCCCATAGATGCGTTGATGCTTTTTACCCAAGAGTTTCAATTTAGGCCATTTCAGGCAAAATAGGACCAGCCACTAAGAGAGAACATTCAAGATGATTTCTGTCTGTTGGTTATTTTTTGTGAATTCTGTAGATTTTTTAGCTTACACAGTGGGGTTTTAGTATTTTAATCACTCATCTTCAAATGTATACAAACAGATTTATTGTTTTTTTTAATCCTCCCAGTTTGAGTCAGTGAGTGATTTTGTATTGATTTTCATTGAGCGATTAGGCTCTTTGGACAAACTTTTACGCACGCCTTTTTTTTTATTATTGAGACAATTTAGACACAGATCGAAGGGGTACTGGTGTTTGATATTCACATTCAGTTTTACGCACATGTTGTTTTATTGTTTATTCTCAAATGATTGGCCTTTGAACTTTTTCTTTATGCAAGCAATTTTGAATCTTTTTTTGTTTGTTTAGTTTTTCATAGACCAAGCGGCCCGTTTCGACGACGTATTTGGGGTGTTACGTTGTCCTGACATTGACGTTCAGTTTTACGCACGCATTGTATTGATTTTTAATTAACCAGATTACCTTTTGGATACTATTTTCTACGTCTTTTCAAATGTACAAGCATTTTTAGACCCAGATAGAAGTCGTTACTATTTTCTGAATTCAGTTTCACGCACGGATTTTCATTATTTGTATGAATTTGCCGGGCTTTGAGATTCTCCAATTTGAATCCTTTCTAAGTTGACTGCCGGGCAACTTTTACATAAGAATTGTATCCTTTTTTTTTCTTACGACCAAGCGGCCACAATTTGGACACAGGTCGAATGTTCTAACTATTGGACCCGTTGGACCCAACTATTGGACCCTTCACCAAGACTTTTTGACGGAGGCTTTTAGCACACAGCGAGAAGGGGCTGCTTTGTTCTGACATTTCTCACGTATTATAATGTTATTACGGAAATAGTGGCTTGTGTAACTAAACGTTTTCTTTAGTGTGCGCCTTTTGGAGAACTTTTACGCAAACACGACCAAGCAGATCAGAAAACAGTTCGAAGGTGATCGATTCTAACTACTGGACTCTTTGGATATTACTTTCACACATTTTTCATGTTCAATTTTTCTTTTTGAGTGGCACGTATCCGGAGCTTGATGACCAAACAACTCTTAGACGCCAGTTTCTTTTGGGACATGGACGAGGTGACGCTGCCGGGCTCGTCCACGCCGTTCTCCGTAAAAGACATCCTCAAATTAGAACAACAACAACAACAACAACAACTACAACAACAGCAGCAGCAGCAGCAGCAGCGGTGTTACCCCTGCGCGCACCCGCCACCGCCGTCACTCTGCTGCGCGCCCCCGCTGCATCAGCCACACATAGGACATCAGGACGTGGACGCGCCTGAGGACAACCTGGCCTACCTCAGCGCGCTCACGAGGGGTCACGAGGGCGAGCAGAAGGACGTATTCACCACATCAACTGCAGCGGCGGGAGTGAGCAAAGCGGAGCCACGAAGAGACATGGACGAGCACCCCGGTGAGTAATGACACGGGAGCGCGCGTAAAACAAATTGGTGAAAGAGCACATTTGGCATAAAACAATGACCAAATAGGCCTACATCATTTAAGTTTATTAAAAAATAATAACAATAAATAAGATGTAGATGGCGGTATAATCTGGATAATCTGGAGATTTAGAAAGCTCTTGAAAATCTGACCACTAATAATTTGGTATATACTCGTTATCCCATTTTATTAATTTTACTTGGTCAGACTTGTCAAATTGTTCCGAGCACGTGTAAATAGAATTCCCACAAAATCTAAAAAATAAAACCAACATGTTTACACTATGGTAGGAATACATAAACGTGCGCACAAAAAGACTAACCAACCAAGCTTCAAATCAGTTATTATGGGCATTCGTGGTATAACTATAAATATTGTTGTAGTCTTTAGAAGCACCTCTTACACAACGCACAAAACATGATCAAACTTTCATTTTAATGATCGATTCATTTTTTTTAGGGAAGTTCGGCCTGTGCGCCAGTGTAGCTCAATCATTCACACTTACTAAGATAGTAGGCGGTAGTAACATAAAGCGTTAGGGTATAGCACTTAAGATAGAAGAACTTCCTCACCCGATATACAGCTGAACATAGGCCTGTCTATTTAGATGTAGCGGGTCAAACCTTGTCTCGCGCTCATTCTAAAGTCGTGAAATGGCTTGGGCAAACGTGAAATCAAGAGGCTACCAATGATTATTTTAGTATAAATGAGCCTATTGATAACAGTTTTTACGCACGTTACGCACAACCACGAGATCAAATATTGTAGACAATTAAAAGGCATTATTTCCTAATGAGGTTGAACTGATCTGTTCGGTATCATTGTGGTTGAAGATTATAGTACAGATAATTGAACAAAATGGAGACTTAATTGGATCAAACATAGCTCCTAATGACTACCTCAGTTGACTCGTGAGTCTTAATAACAGGCCTCATTATGCGTAATTATCTCCCAGTTGGCATCTGTCAAAACGCGCTAACAAAGATCGAAAATGATGATATTACCCGTCAATTTTAACCAACTGCAATTTATTTACCTGTATTTTATTATTTCATGGCAATAAATGGATTTCTGACTTTTTACTTCAATGATTTGTACCAAAACACAGCTCCTTATTGGCTATACATAGCTTAGACATACCACATTGCTCATGGTAAAATACGTGCGCGTAAAAACTAAACCTAATCAAAATGTATCTGCGCTTTGTGGTGGAACAACATTTGAAACATTTCACTGGAGGTTTACGGGATTCCTATTATCGGAGAAACATTAGGCACGGTTTTACGCACAGGCCTATAGCTGTTAACTATTGGGATATGAGCCGCCTCTAACATTATGAAACATTCTAAAACACTAAATATAAAAATGCCATTTTGTTTTTTTTTTTTTTTTTTTTTTTTTTTTTTATGAAATTGCTGGATTTTTACTCGACACAATCAAACCGTTTACACGCGTTTAATAGAGTTGGGCTCAATACGTTCCAAAGCGTTGAATTGCCGTAAGTTAAACGAGGACTGCTTATATATATATATATATATATATATATATATATATATATTCATTTTTATATTTTATTTTGTATTTTACTACAACGGGGCCATAAAAGCGCATTGCCCTGAAATGTGGTGATAAACTAACATGGAAAATCTAATTGGCTTAAAGAGATCAGTTCATGATTAAGTACTAGACTAATCGAAGTACAACATACGCGAATATTGACAGGACATAAAAAATGTATATGTATAGGCCTAATTGCTCTGAACATAAAAAAACACCCCAAGATTTGTAGATTTGGATTCAGGAATAACAATAGTCTAATAATAATTCATTAAATGATTAAATGTATTGGGAATTGTGAGGAATCAAGCCCAAACAAGCAAGGTTTGGAGTCAAATAATAATCCACGTAAATGGCATTTTATATTTTCACGTTTAACGCTCTCCATAAATGTTACTAACAGACCAAGACAAATGAAGCCTTACCATGTGAATGAAGAACGTACTAAAAAAGACATTGTCAGATATTATTTGTGTTTATGTGACTTAGGCTAATGCATGAGATGTCCTAGTGTTTGTACAATAACACAAGTGAACTCGGAGGTGATTTAGGGCCGCAGCGTAAAGAGCACGTGTCAAACACAGGTGATTTAAGGCTGTGACACGCGCGAAGTGGCGCCAGTGAAAAGCACGAGACAAAGGCACGTCTGAGCCGAACCAGAATCAGTCTGAGTGAGGACCCGAGTCCGGACTAGTCTGTCACGTGATGTGACTCAAAACACGAGTGACCGAGGACTAACAATGACAGTGTCTCTAACTCATTCATAAATATAATGAAGAGTCACAAACAGATCCACAGTCAGTGAGGGATCAGTTAATCATGAGGCTATACATTTAATCCAAAGCAAGAGAGACTGTCTGTCTGATGTGATTGAGGAGATGGTCGATATGATTTCCTTGGTGCTTGAGGCAGGAGCTCGCGCTTCTAAACCTTGACTGTCTCTTGTGTCTCTACAGAGGGCCTCGCGCTGCTGAGGGAGGACACGGCGGAATCCGAGCACGTGGACGAGGAGCAGCGCACGCAGAAGCCCCGCAGCAGAAGGCGGCCGCGGGTTCTGTTCTCGCAGGCTCAGGTAATGGAGCTCGAGCGGCGCTTCAAACAGCAGCGGTACCTGTCCGCACCTGAACGCGAAGCGCTGGCGGCGAACCTGCGGCTGACCTCGAACCAGGTGAAGATCTGGTTCCAGAACCGGCGGTATAAGTGCAAGAGACAGCGTCAGGACCGGACTCTGGAGCACGCGCCCCCGCCGCCACGCCGCGTGGCCGTACCTGTGCTCGTGCGCGACGGAAAACCATGCGTTGGTGGCGCGCAGAGCTACGGCGGTCCCGGGTACGGGCCCGGCTACAGCTACAGTGGTTACGGGCCTTACTCTTACAACGCACCAGCGTGCACAAGCAACTACAGCTGTACATACAGCGGACTGCACGCGCTGCCACCAAACAACGGCTCCTTCACGAGCGCCACCTTTGGTCCCGCGCAGGCGCAGACGCAGGGACCTGTCAGCGGGTGCCAGGGCATCCGGGCATGGTAGGGACACACCTCGTGACCATTACACTGGTCCCTCTGGATTTGACACTGTGAACGGCGTGGATTTACTCCTGAAATGGGCCTAAACCTGGGCCGAGTCTGACTCAGATCTGACCTGGACTGGATCAAACACAGACCTGCGGCTCTCAGGAGTCTCCAGGATGCGTGTGGAGTGAAGTGGTGTCTCTTCCTCACCTGAACAGCAGGAGAGACCGTCTAGAAGATCTCAGGAGGATCTCAGGAGGATCTCAGGAGGATCTCAGTCATCCAGGTCTTCATACATTCAAACAGAAATCACTTGGGCATTTAGTCAAACATATAGATCAGTGTTACTGCAGGAGCAAGAATAAGAGACCCATCATCTTCAAAACACTTTGCTTTAACAAACCTCCACGTGCTTCTCCTTCAGTGGTGCTCAGTTTGTCCAGAGTATACAAAATGATGTTGAAATGTATTTTCCAGACAAATGTATGTGATGTTTTTGGGGTGATTATACACTACTACTGAAATGTGAGGTTGTATTCTGCTTGTTTTGCTTTAAATCATTTAAAGTGTAAATGTTTGAAGCTGTTTATTCAGTGATTTGTTCTCTAGTGCACACTCACTAAAAGACAAAAGTACTGCCATAAAAGAGGCCATTATCATGATCTAAACCAGGTATAAACCATGTATACGGTGTAAGTGAACCATAAATAAACAGCTAAATACATGTCAGGTCTAAACTAAGTTCTAAATCAGATAGAACTAGAACAAAAACAAAACTAAAGTCTAAACAAGGTCTAAAACAGGACACAACTGAGATAAAATTATACTAAACCAGGTCTAAACCACCTGAAAAACTGCCTTTAAATTTAAACCAATTTGAACCCCATCTTGACAGCTAACAGCTAAGTCTCTAAAAAGGGGAGGGGGCTTTTTTTCTTCGGCCACATACAAGCTAAACCAGAAACAAACCAGATAAACCATGCATAGAACAGAACTAAAAGTCGAAGTTGAAGCATGGACTAAAGTGCCAAACAAGGACTAGGGTTAAGGGGCACTATGCAACTTTTTGCTTTGACAAAACTTCAGCGTCAGTGTGATGAGTTGTTGTGGGGTGAATAAAGCTTCCTTGCAAGGATGAATGTTCGCTGGAAGTCTTAGGGAAAGTCACAGGTCTCGCCAGAAATTGCTTTTAAACAGGCTTTTACAAAGAGAGCTCCAACAATTAAAAGATGTGAAACTGATGCAGACCTGGTGTTTTTGGGTAAAACAGTGAAAAGATGCATAGTACCCATTTAAACCAGAACTAAACCTGACCAGGACTAAACCAAACCAGGACTAAACCAGACCAGGACTAAACCAGACAAGGACTAAACCAGACCAGAACTAAATCAGACCAGAACTAAATCAGACCAGGACTAAAGCAGACCAGGACTAAACCAGACCAGGACTAAACCAGACCAGGACTAAACCAGACCAGGACTAAACCAGATATACGTGTGTGTGTGTGTATATCACATAACTAGACATCACTACGCCAGGCTAAATCCAGGTGTAAACCAGGAATAATCGAGTACTAAACACAATCTAAACTATGCCTAAACATGAACTAAGCTGAGATCAACCAGGTAAAAACTCTTTTAAGAGCTCAAGGTTTCAAGTTTATTTGTCATATGCACATTCAACACAGGGTCAGAAAATGCAATGAAATGCTTTGGATCGGAAGAACCGTTAGACTCGCTAAGATACTCATGAAGTACTAATAAC
>JAVQKC010105538.1:0-38514 GCA_036025475.1 Philypnodon macrostomus | reverse complement strand
AATGTATGAATAACAATCAAGGCAAATGTGCATTTACTAGTGAGTAACTCTTAATATACTCGCCTCATTCACATTCACGTTTAGTGAAAGGAGTAAGCTACCTCAGCCACCACAGCTGCCCTGGGGCAAACTGACAGACATGACAGCGATGGCCATACCACCTCAATGGCCTCTCCAACCACAAGCAAATGCATTTCAACAATCATATACATTCCAAAGTGTGATGCCCAAGGGCACACCAGCAGCATGAATTAGAGAATAACTTAACCAATCTTCCAGTTAGTAAAGAGTTCTACCTCAAGAGCAACTGGCATGGGCAGTGATAGAGCAGTTTTTAAATCTTGTCCAAAGCCATTGTGACGCCCTGTGCCCTGCCACGCCCTAAAATCTGATTGGGAGTACATAACTTGCTGAGATTGCTATTCACCCTGCATGTTTGTCCTTGAGCAGAACATCCACTGACTCCAGGCTTGATTTCCATTTCAAAAGCTACTTCCTAACTGGCCTTCATGGATCTTCTATAAATAGGGACGACAGCATTTGTCATGAGCTGCCGATGGCAAGGTCTCATTTAAGAAGGGCCTCACCTTTGGGAGATCTGATGCTCTGTGACATGCCTCAAGGCCAGACTAACTTCCCTCTAAAGGCTACTGTCATTATAAAGACTATTAGGAAGGAACCAATTCACATAAAAAGCTATGGGTTCATAAAAAGGATCACCCAGCTATTGCAATTAGTTAACCTTGTTAGTAGGCAATATTGTGGCGACAAAACAAGATTAAGGCTGTTTGACCTGTCAAACCAGACACTAGTGAAACTGAAGCCTGTTATTCCGGAAAATATATAAAACACTGGCATGTGCACTATCCAGAAAAGCAACGAAGAGCTGATGGCTAATGAATATATCGTAGCCTCTTCTGAACTACAGATCATATGTCACTGTGTAAATGTTACACTAATGTGGCAAATGCTTTTGACTTGCCAGTTTATCAGTTTGGTTCTCTTTCATGTGCCTGTGTCTCCAAACAATCAGGTAGGCATGGCTTGTGTGAAATAGACAATGCTATGTGGACCTTGCACATTTCTTTAATTACCTTCATATGAACAGTTATTGTTGGAGGCCTGGGACAGCTGCCTGATCTCCTCCAGCAGAGAGGGGTTGGTCCTGGATGAACAATCTTCATCATCCTCTTCCTCAGTCTCTCCTGGGTCTGGAGAGTTCGCCATCATCTCCACAATCTCCTCTATCACCTTCAGAGACAGTCATAAGTACATACACCTCAATATAATCCATTTGTGTCACTAAATAAGCCAAAAGCCTTTTCTGTAAGTGTGTAACTCACTTAAATACATTATGAATACATTATTACATGAAGGAGCAGTCTACAGAGAGGGACTTGTCTATTGTTAAGGGCTGGCCATAACAATACAACTTTAGAATTATGTTATAAGTATATAAATAGTTTTATACCCTCAAACCCCAAATTAAGATTCTACACTGTATTATTGTGTAAACACTCACACTTGCCTAAACTCTCAGTACAAGAATTTCAGATGTTCTAAACTCTAACATTACATTTTTAATATACACGTTCTAGCTCTTTTTTGCATTTTATTTGAGGTCACCAGATGTTATCAATTTGCATCAATTCTCACTTCCTTCCTGCGTCTCATTGATAAAAGCAGTGAATCTAATATGATGTGTGATCCAAGGCGAGCGTCATGTTTTTTGGGCCGTCTTTGATGACAGTCCACCCACTCACCTGATCAGCCGAGATCAGAGGCTCGTCGTTCAGGCAGTTAGCATTGTCGTTCTTCTCATTCATTTCCTCTTCCTCCTTTTCATGAATCTGTACAAAATAAAAAGATACACTGTCAATGTCTTTGTCAATGTCAAAATCTGTTTTACAATTTTTCCAGCATCCATAATCATTATATGGTCCCAGATTAAAGTTTTTTTTACACATGCCATTGATTAATTGAACAAAATAATTTTCTCAAATGCATCAAATGACAGTATTTTTTTAAATATAAAACTGAAAAAAAAAACAGTCAAAGGACTAGCCCAAATATTTTAGCATCAGATTTTTACCTGATTTCTAGAAGGCTTTGTTACATTGACTGAATATAGATTGAGTCTGTGGGGTAAAAGTGTATGCTGTGGCCCTGTCCAGCTCATGGCCCAGACTGTTAAGTGCATGCTGTCCGCTTCTGTGTGTGACAGCCAATTAGAGAGGCCCTGTAGTGAATGGCAGCTCAGTCAAGGTTGGTCAAGCATGTCTTCAGTGTCAGACTGAGCCAAAAGGAAGGAAGCAATAGTCCTTTTTCCAAAAGTAGGACATTGCAATTGTTTTATACACACACAATATATATATATCATTTAAATCCAAAATTGATAGATTCTGCACAACATCATGAGCATTTTGATTGTTCGAAAGCTATTTTTTTATTATTTGTTTTAGAGGGAAGGGAACACGGTTAGGTTCTGGTCTCATAAGAAAACACACACTCAATCACATGAGATGTACATTTAATGACACATCTTTATCACTAACATGAGGAAGACAAGGTTGTGTGCCAATATATACTAGTCACTAAAACTTAGGGAGAGTTTAATTTTTTAGGTGAAAAATGACAGAATAACTCAAATTACAATCACCTGGTTCTCCTTAAATACTTTCATGGCATGTTGTACAACTGTCACATATCCCTAACCTTTTATGACTAGTATATATCCAATGCCATAACCAATGAAACAAAGATAAATGACAATTTGAGTAGTGCAAAACAATTTTTCATTTAATAAAAAAAATATTTGAGAATTGACATTTGCTATTTATGTTCATATTTAGTGGTTGTATATTTTCTTGATTTTTTATACTGGCTTAAGTACTCATACATACAGTTCTCATACTCACACAATAGTTCTGTACAATATACTGGTTTTGGTTTTAGTTTAGGAAATGCTCTGATTAAAGATTTCAGAAGGCACCATTTGAGTAACTCAAAAGCTGTAAAGACACTAGCTCCAGATGGAATAGCTGTCCCTTAAGTTGTTTAAGTTACAGAGCAATGTTTTTAAGTCTTTTTAGTCTCGTTTTTAATCTGTTTAGTGCAATGCCATTTACCTCGTGATCCGAGAGGTTCCCGTTAAGACCCTCTGCGTCCGGGTTGTCCCAAGTGGAGATGTAGTTGTCTGTTAGAGCATCCCACACACTGCAGACGACACAAACACACACATGTCAAAACCAGCAGTGTTCAGGTAGGACCACAGAAGAAAACCATGTAGCACTATTAATAGTCTGACCAGCAGAGCCTATTTAAAGCTGGTGTTTCCACTCTGCGTGTTGTTACATAAGAGGATTAGGCCAGGGTTTGGTCTGGCACTGAGTTGAATGGTGGTTTACTCCTGCAGCCTGCTACGCATTTAGTCAATATTTCACTGTTTCAAGTCAATATAGCATAGCATAAGAGGCCATAGTAAAACAATGCACAATAGAAAAACTGCTTACTACTCCAGAAAAGGTATCCTTAGAGATTTTGTGAAAGCTCCTCACATCATTGTACAAGTGAACTCTATGGCCCAATGTTAGTGTCCGTCAGTCGGTCCCAAGTAGGAATGACATACAGTGGTCTTTGTCTGAGCCTTTTGTTGTTTGCCTTCTGCGCTCATGTGTCCCGGGACGCTGCCCTGCTCACAGTGGCACTGCCCACAGTCATAGACAGAGCAGGCCATTCAGTCAAAAGGTTACCTCAGCGGAGAACAGGAGAAATATAAAGGCTATAAATGCATTTAATACTGTAGATGCCCCAGGGGTATTTCAATAAAAAGCCAATACACTGTATACAACATTATTTTAACAGATTTTTTAATATTTATATTTCAAGTTTAAAAGCATTTTTGCAATTTAATATAATCCAATTCCCACAATTGCATATAAAATATTAGATCTAATGACATTTTCATTATTTGTAGCCACTTCCAAGCCCTTAATACTTTGAATAAATGTAATAAAGTTAGTCACTGTATAACAGTAAAGAAACATCAGTTGTTTCAAACCAGGCTCATCTTAATTACAAAAGGCCTTAGCCTACTTGAATAAACTGTTGTATTTTGTCCATCCAGCTGAAATATGACATTGTCTTCATTGTATTTTAGGAATGGTTGCACACTCATTATGTCAACCAAGAAGTTATTTTACATTTTTATAAAAATCGTACATCTTTTGTTTAAGTCCTCAGTGAAAAACAAGCTCTTGTGACAAGCATTAGTGATCACCGTGCCAACACAAACTGGAACTAAAGCCTCCTGCAGGGTTTGCTGGCCCACAGCCACAGAGAACATTCTGGTAATATTTGAGCTCCCATCAGCCAATCATCTCAGAGTCTAATCGGCCAACTCTACGGATTAGGCCTACATGTGTGACAGGCGATTTTCACCAAACACCAGACTTGATGGTAATGTCAGTAGGGAGAATTTCCCCAATTTATCTAAGGCCTGACAACAACCTTCAGACATCTGTGTTTTATGCAACATTGTTAGTGTGTGCCAATGTTCATAACATTCTGGTCAGTATGAGATTACAAAGGCTAGCAGTACCAAAATACACATGCCTTTCAGAAACAGGGCTCTTCCTAAATCTGACAAACAGAAATCTGTTTCAATGGGGAAAAAACGTTGGTCTGGCTGATTGGGCCATATAAATAAGACATTTTTGGACAAACTGGGAGATCCTTCATTGGTACATTGATGTTAGTCTTTACAGGGTGCACAATGGCTAGAGTGAAGGTTGTTCCATCTTTGTTACTGTGTAGGGACGGGCGATATGGCGATAAAAATCAGATTGTGATATGAGAATCGGCTTAATCTGGGAAGGTCATTGAATTGGGCTACAGTACAGTGCATTCAATTATGCTCTGTTCTCCACTGTCATTATTACTGTAACAATGCCGGTGTTCATTTTAATAAAAAGGGAAAATAAATAGTGTTATGTATAGGATGAACACTGGATTGGATGCACATTGAATTTGTAGTTTTAAAAAGTCTTATAAAGACACTGCAGTCTTCTGTGTGAGATCAAAAAGTCAACTAAATGATCAAATTGAAATTGTGATCTTGCTCTTAGTAAAATCGTTATTATATTTACCATATTAGCCACCCCTACTATGGTAATTCCTTCTGCCTACAGTCCTCATAGTGCGTGTGCTTTGCTTATCCGTATTATTATTGCATTAGGCTTGCCACCACCCACATCTTTCTATTTTAATAATCAGTCTGTTTCATGAGTCAAAATACCATGTCATTTATTTGTATACTTGTCCTCCCAACACCTACAACTGTACTATTAATAGCATTTCTCTCAAATCCACTGTGTTCCTGGCGCGGATCGGGAACAAATGGCAGTCAGCTGATGGAGTGAGTGGCACAGATGGAGCAGAGTTCAGATAGCTGAAGCGTACTGAGGCGATCCTGTTGAATAATTCACACAGAGGCCTGGCTGTGACAGAGGAGGAAGAGGAGGGTGGGGTCGAGACATAGAACGACTGTGTGCTTGGGATGTTGTGGTTAGGGTGATGTATACAATGGCAGGTAACATGGGTTTACAAACAGGTCTCAACTAGGACTGTCTGTGAATGGAAAGCCCAATGGTATTTGATGAAGTATTCTGGCTTGGTTGTGGGTGCATGTTTTTTGATTTTTTTTTTTATACCCAATCTCAATTTTGGGACAATACTACCCCAAAGAAAAAAAATCTTTCCTTTTCTTCACATCTAACTAGGAGTGGGTCACATGGTTAAAATATATCACACATTGTAACTCACTGTACAATTTAAGAATATGCACTAGACTGAAGGACTCGCTAACTGCACAGTAGCCAATCCATAATGGACTTCATAATCATACTCTCCTTTAGTATACTCAATATTTGCTACTTTTTGTGACGGAAGGTGCCACAAACTGACACGCCTAAAGTTTCCACCCCATCTGATGCACAACTGCAGTAAAGATCGATACTATTACTATACTACTTTGTTTGTTATTATTGTATAGTTTAAGATATTCATTATTTTAAAAAGGTCAATCTGAAGTCACTCGTCCAAACCGATGCAAGGTGTTGAAGTTTTGTTTTCTTGCGTTGACATCATGAGCTCCAACAACTGGACCAAATAATACTGATGTCTGAAAGGGTTTTATAGCACAATTTTCCAGCAATCTCATCATATGCGGATTGTGACCTGCCAACCTTTAATTAAAAAACTGCAGTGCATAGAATTAAATTTCATAGTTTATGTTACGGCCCTGGCCTCCTGCCGCTGTAACAGGTTGTTCCTAATAGTTTTATTTTGTTTTATGTAAACCCTGCTGTTGGAGCCTCCTCCTCCGATTGGTGGACTGTGTTCAAAGCCCTCGTCCTAATTGGTTGCTGCCGTCCACATGCTTCCCTTCCCCTGATTGGTGAGGCATTCCAGGCTGTGGCCAACTGCCCCTCCTATAAAGGACACGCCCAGCTGGAACTCTGGGCTGCTGGGATTTTCTGTGAACAGCATGCCACTTTGACCTGTGTCTCGTTGTATTGTCACTTAGCTCTATATTGTGACTTGGGTTTTTGAGACACTTGTGACTTCGATATGTTTGATTTACTTGAGACCATTTGTCTTTAGTTTTGTCAGTTGTGTTTTGGTTTCTTAATTTTGACCCTTTGTGGACACCTTTGTTATCCTTACCTTCACATTCCTTTTCAATTAATAATAACTTTGGTTTTACCATTTTACACCTTGGTTTTATTTGTTACTTTCCTTCACCCTAGCGGAGCCGGGTCGTAACAGTTTACCATATAGCTACTCTCAAAACCATGCAGCTACTCTCAAAACCATATAGCTACTCTCAAAACCATGCAGCTACTCTCAAAACCATGTAGCTACTCTCAAAACCATGCAGCTACTCTCAAAACCATATAGCTACTCTCAAAACCATATAGCTACTCTCAAAACCATGCAGCTACTCTCAAAACCATATAGCTACTCCCAAAACCCACAGAAGGTCTCAAAGTCTTATTTGTACTCAGTTTGCTTCTGTTATGCTTTACTATTGAGTAATTATAGTAATGTATAATCCTCCAATTATGCCAAAGATACTGTTCTCGTTGTCTGAACATGATTGAAGACCACTCACTCTTCATCCTGCAGCTGCTCCTCATCCTCCTGGCTGTGAGTCTGGTTGCGAATGGGGGCCAGGCCTTCCGTCTTGGTGTTGTAGTTGTGGAAGCAGACGTTGAGCTTCTCGTCAAACTCGTTGACCAGGTCCTCCATGGACTTGAAGCTCATCATCTCAGAGAAGTTCTCCAGCTCACTGAAGTCCTCACGACTGATGGGGACCAGGGGAACAGTGGAGGAGGTGGAGTAGGTGGAGTGTACGGGAGAATCGTGCTCCAGATCGTCCATCCTGCACGGGCGGAGGTCCTCGAACTCCTCATCCAAGCACACAAGGGGGGCTTCCATGGCGTCCCCTGGCAGGCTTTGGAACTGGAACCTAAAATAGTGAATGAATAGGTGTTACATTCTCAGTAATACAAGCTTAGTTTATCTTCTGGTTGTTCCTGTTTGGCCACTGTGAGCATTCTTCGGTTTTGTTGACTCAAAACCAAGTCCTAGTATATGGACCAAGACTAAACCAGGGCAAAATAGTGCAGCACAAATCAAGCTTAAAGTTTGTATTAAATCCAACAGGCCAAAACGGCTAGTGAAAGTCAATGTTACTAGCCAAAAAGAAAAATCTATACACATGTCAGGTTGGCTAGTGTTAGTGTGTGGCAGGGTACACTGTGGACAATAGGCCTTGCACCCCCAGCTGACACAAACATGAAAAATGTATGGGCCATGAATGTATGGGCTATTTTGAGTTACAGAACATTGTAATGAGATTAAACTAGAAGATACCAGTTTTTCTGTGGTGATACACTGTTGAATAGATACCCTGGGAAAATCAGCATATTACACATTTTAACTTTGCAAAGTAGCTAACTAGCATTGCTAAGCGTGCTTGTTGAAGTCTGCCAACTTAAAGGTCCTATGTTGGTCCTATGTTGCATGTTTGAGTAATCTTGTGTTGATTGTAGTCTTCTCCAAGACCTTGACCTCGACTGAATGGATTCAACTATTAGTGTAAATAATATAATAAATAACTCTTTTGCGTTAATCAACTAGTTTTTTTCCAGAAGCTAGCTCCAGAATGTTTGAAAGGAAAGTCTGCCCCAAAAATGCCAAGTCACTGCACTTTGTTGCAAGAGAATAAATATTTCTTGAGAATGTTTTATCGTCATGTCATGGCCCCCTCCCTTTTAGGTTGAGTAGGGGTTCAAAATAGAACAAAAATAGAATAAAAATTCAAAATAGAGCTAACGTTATGCATGTTTTTGGACTGCATCAGTCCAGAGGGTATTTTCCACGTAGCCTACTACACAGAAGTAGTTGAATCAGCATCAGCAGTTCTTCTTCTGACCCTTTGACATAGGGCATAGTATAAATATATAAAACAGCATTGTGAATACTGATGCACAATTCGGTCAATTTGACATGCTCGCACCTCAAATACAATTTAACAAAACAAAAACAAAATTTTAATATGAAGATAGTTTGAGGTAGTTTCAGTGTCAATTAAAATGTCACTTTCTTAATATTACTGCAAAAAGTGTGATCCAACCTGATTTTTTTTTCTACAGAGAATATTGTCTGCAGACCATAATGCCGTATATGTCACAATAAATAAATATAATGATTGTACGTCCCATCTTTTTATTGTCAGACAATCATGTCAACCACACCTCAAGCATAATGGCACCATGTTGTCTAGACAAAGATGCATGTGCCAGAAGGGGCCCAGGTCCCAGTTGGCTGACTGGTAAACCCCTGTTATTTAAGTACCTGTGCTGGAAAAGACTGATAAACTCTACAGGGATTTATAGTAGCATATCAGACACAAATGATGTATACCAAGAACAGCATCATTTAGGTTTTTTATTATAACATGGCTCTGATGGTTAAAAATCAGGATTTTCACAGACTACAGTTCTAGATTTCATGTTTTGGAGCTCAAGATAATCCCTTTTTGCTGTAACTGGAACTCAAAATGAAGGTAAGGTTTAATGTTTTGATTGTAATATTTTTTTAGTACGAGCAGTACTTGGCATTAGATGGAAATATTTGTTAGCAGACAGGTCTATAGCAGAGCTCTGATTAGCAAAATACAGTGTGCTTGGCTTTGCTTTGTATTTTGGTGCAAGCAAAAGATGCTTAATACTTATGTTAATGTTTTCTATTTTTGCTTTTAAGACCTTTGCATTTGTTGCCAGGTATCATGTTTGGCCAATGCACTTTTCAGATGCAACTGAGAGTGGCTGAGAAAATGGCAAAACCTACAACATTTTATTCTGTCATAAGTCACTCATGATGTTAGTTACACTTTTGTCCCTTTCCTCTGTAGTGTCACCTTAAAACATTGTATTTGGATGA
The DNA here is from genome assembly GCA_036025475.1 of Philypnodon macrostomus. Taxonomy (NCBI): domain Eukaryota; kingdom Metazoa; phylum Chordata; class Actinopteri; order Gobiiformes; family Eleotridae; genus Philypnodon; species Philypnodon macrostomus. Next base: position 29,004 of record JAVQKC010105538.1, on the reverse strand, counting down.
TTACTTTAGAAGAAGTAGTCAGGGGCTAGATGTGATCCAGTGAGCTCTGCTGGTCTGTGTCCTGGTGGGTGAGTCCATTAAGAGCAGCATGTACAGCCTCTTCCACCTCACTCTCACACACTCAGCAAAGAGCCGGATATTGTTTTTCAGCTCTCTTCCTGACTCCAATGCATCACATCTTGTCTGTTCTTTAATGCTGCCTTATAGACTGTGAAAGATTTATTCACATGGACTGTTTATGTGACACTGACTGACGGCCTGCATCAGTCAATGGACCCAATTATGCCTAATCTAAAGAAACCCCAGGAATGCAGCTGACCAACCTTGCTCTTGGAACTGCCTTGTTGAATATTTGGCAAAGTTCAAATGTAATTTTACTAATGGACCTTTACTGTTCTGTTGACATTCGGTCTCAGTAAGCTTGTGTGAAAAATGCTGATTTTTTTGTTTTCAATTTCACTAAGCCATAAACAAATAGTATGAATGCCTCAACAATATAGTGTGCTATGGAAATAGGAATCAGCTTTTTCCATGTGACCTTGAAAGTATAGATTCAGGTGTGCAGGGTTGGGGGTAAGCAATTAGAGAAGCCCATTAGAGGTCAATGCAATAGCTCTTCTCTTAAATGCGCATTTGCTGATATGTGAAGTATTTACTTAGACCAGTATTCTCATGTTATTAAGCTGGTGCATTTTGTTCATTTTAATGTACAAATGATTGCTCCAATATTGCTTTATTGTCAAGTAATCAAAATCAACTAAAGCAAAAATCAAGTGAAGGCCAATACAATGTAAACACCCATTAGAATTCATACCTGCAGAATTGAATATAATACAATCTTCATCTATAGGGGGAGGCAATATGGATGTAATAAATTGATATGAAGTTATTAATTTTAAAGAAAACTAATGCAGGTTCAATGCATTTAACTAATACAAAAAATCTTAGAAGAAGCAATGGAGCCATGTCAAATTGGGACATGCATGTAAACACCGTGTAGAATCTATGCACGCTAATCCTTCAGCCTACATAACCGTAATGGGGCTTTTAACAAAATATATTGAATCATTCATTGTTCCTATTTTTATTACCATTCACAAAAAGACAAATATTAAAAATGCAAATTGAGTGGGGACAATGCCATGTAACCACCAATAGACTAGCTGTACCTGTGGCTAATGTAGCTTAGGGCTGATACAGCCAGGTTATCTTCACATTTTACAAAAAAAATAAAAAACTGAGCCAATATTTATACGAATTCTGTGGGAACGATCTAATCCATAGCCTATAGGTGCACATTGATGTAGGTTACCGACTGGTGAGCGTCTCATAATTAGCCTTTTATGCATTAAAATACAGTATTTGTAACATTGTAACGAGACAAAAAAATGGAGGGTGAAGAAGGAGGAATTGATGCAAGTGTATGTGATAAGCTGAGGAGAGAAGCAGCGGGTGGGGGAGGGAGTCCGGGGCAGTGACGGTAGAGGAAGGAGATGGAGAAACCATGGTTACAAGGCAAGGATGGACGGAGGCTCCAAAAAACAATTACCTTGAATAACTCAGCCCTCGTTGTGGAGTACAACCTGATGATTAGCAGCGCCTTCCAGACTCATTCCAGGTGAAGATGGCAGCCTGATGTTTCTTCTGTATCCTGTATCCGGTAGCACACAGCCCAGCCTTAAGTGTCCTCACGCAGCCCGTTGTGTTTTCCAATCAATAGGCAGCCAGCCCGGAGTACTCTGGGCATGCGCACTGCTCAGTCTCTGACGCCATCACCACCACCACCCCCCCTCTGAATCTCACTCCCTTTGTCCCTGCCCCCTCCCATCACACATTCACAGCCAATTGCAAAATATTCATGAGGAGATGTAGGGAGGAGGAGGAGGGGCATGCATTAGTTGACTATGCACATTGAGATTGAAGACTTTATAAATCGGTTGGGTCAGTAACCTATATTGCCCTAAAGCTAGGGAATTTGACAGTTCAGTCTCAAAACTACATTTACTCATCTTTGAATTTTATACAACATTATGTGCAGAAAGGGCAAAAGTACCCTATTGAAATGGGACAAAGAACCCCTGGTAGCCATATTCCAGACCATTATATCACAAAAAACATTCATAGATTCAGGCAATAGGTATACAATGTCAGAAGAAGGACACTTTAAGAAGCACTGTCTAAGTTTTCTCTTGAGTCCAGACACATTCGTATTGACACTTTATAAATCCAATAAACACATTTTAAATATATCCTGTAAGTATCCAGTGATTTGACGTCTGGGACCTAGAAGTTGAAAATACTGACGAGTTAGGACTCTGAGAACCAGCCCCACTAACACAGATGTGTGTGGACTGTGGAGGCTACGGCCCTGCATAGTTACCTATCTATTTCTTTTGTATTTTTGTATGTTGCCATGCACCTAGTTACCTTTATTGTTTGTATGAATGTGTACTTATTTATACTTTTAACAATTTTTAGGTTGTGATAGTGTACATATGCTTCCTTTTAAAAAAATCATGATAGCATTGTTATGAAATATGTTAATGCTATTTAATATATAAAATCAGCAGGGTCAAAGGCATCATTTTCAACATTTACTCCAGAGCCAGCCTCCTACAGCCAGAGTTCATCAAAAATGTCCCGTTCTTCTCACCTCCAGGGTCTCCACAGCCTTCACTGTTTTCAGAATCAACATCTTCTATATGCTGTTCCTTATAAAACAGATTCAATCATTCATTAAATCATAGTTATAATCTTTATCTCTAAATATATTTAGATTTATTGTGTGTACAATGATCCATCGTCCTTTGATCATGGTTATTCTAACCTCCTTTAGGTAAAGCTGCTGTTGCAGGCAATTAATGTTGGTGATTCAAACATGCCAGTCCTTGAAGACAATCACATTGTTGTGGGAGTCTACAGTTAGCTTCTCTGCTGAGCATCATTACAAACTGCATGAATCACTGGTGCAACCTGACCACCAGGGGGCAGCTCACATGTAATCAGACAAAGCACCTGTTCCAGGCGCCAGTCCAGGAGGATGGGCTTGACATGATGTACATATATAACCAGTTTATATTTATTACTAATAAATAAGGTCAATATACTTTACAGTAAAGTGCATTTTATTTATCTATTAACATGATCCACTGATATCAGTTCATTGTTACTCTTTGTTATCTTCTGACTGGGTTTTCAATCTTGAAGCCTCCACCAGTGAAGTGTGGTTTGAAGAGCTGAGGCAGGCGCTCAATGTGCTCTACTTTCTGTGTGCTCTTTTGTTCACTGTAAAAGAAAAAAATGCAATTTAGCCATTTTATTTTTTAAGTCTTATCAACACAGCACTTACCTGTGAATCTTTTTCTGTCTGAGATACTTCTTCTTCAGGTTTGCTAATTCATTGGCCAGTCTCTGATTCTCACACGTGTACTCATTCATTTTTGAGTCAAGCATGGTCAGCTCTGCCATTAACACCTGTGATAACACAGAAGACACTTGTCATGGCAATATGTAACATTAGAGTAAATAATCATTATAATATGGACCTTGAGTTTTTTAGTCCTCTCCCTGAGTATCCAGCGGCACTGTTGGAGCTGTTCTGCTGCCTCTGGACCAGGCTGTCGGGCCAAGACCTGCTTCAGTTCAACATACAGCTTCTCCTTTTCCTTCAGGACAAAGACACAATGTACTGAATATGTTAAAAGTGCATATCTGCATATCTGAACACGTGAGTGGACAAGAGTGTGAGATTACCTGTAGAACAATTTCTCTTTCCTCCAGCTCTTGGGTTTTGGTAATCAGTCTCTTCTGCAATGACTGTATCTTCTGAATGAGCTCGTATTTACCAGGGTCACTGCCCTGTGGAACAGTTATGCACACATTTATTTCTTTGTCACGCCTGTAACACAAACTCACTCTGAAGTGATCAGGCAAATGATCCTAACCTAGGTTTATCACTATCATAAGCTCTTAATTTTTTTTTTTACTTTGTTAAACAAAATGTAACATATTTTCATCAGAAATATAATAAAACACATAAAATATAAAATACCTGACCCTCAAACATGTTTTGTATTTATTGCTTTTTTGCAGTTTCACATTACTCCACACCATTGCTACATTATATTTATCAGCGTTAACATTTTGAATGTTACAGTATTATGAATGTTATTGTGATTGTGTGGTTTTATGTGGACCCCAGAAAGAATAGTTATTGCTGCAGTAAAAACTAATGGGGATCCTGAATAAAGTAATACACTAATAAAGCTTATAAGGATAAATGATATAGACTCCAGGATCAACCTCATTTACTGATCCACCGACCCCACTACTTGGCCTGGATCGGCACCATTACCAGACATCCCTACAATAGTACTGTACTGTATAGAATATTTCACCTCAAGTTGTCTCCATCTGTGAATATTGATGGGTTTGAGCTGCTCCTCCAACATGCTATTTCTGGTCCTTTCTCTCAGAAGCTCCCTCTGCAGGTGAAAGAGCTCCTGCCTGTAACATAGTGTGCAACATGAAGAACCTACTAGGAAAGTCATTTTAAACAAGCATTTTCCCGAATTTTTAAACAAGCATTTTCCCGAATGCATGAATACAAACTCAGTCAGTAGAGCCTCACAAAACAATGAAACAAAGAAGGACTGAGAATCATGTATTGACCAATGTTTAAAGAATGTATTACAGAATGTCTGTAACTTGCATATAGACAAGTTGAACTCAGTAAGAGGTGCTCAGTAGCAGTAATTGTACTCCATCTCCTCCATGTCTGAACTGTACTCCAACTAAAGCCTAGACCACCACTGCTCTCTTTGTGGAGTTGGTATGCTTTGGTGATTTCCAGAAGTGGGTAGATATCAGTTATATTTACTCAGTTCCATTTACTTGAGGAACTGTTTGATTCAATTAAGAGTACTTTACTGCACAATACTTTTTACTTTTACTTGCGTAATAATACTTTAAAGTAACTGTACTCTTACTTGAGTAAAATTGAATATATACATAAAGCTGTTCTGTCAGAAGGTACTCTTACTTGAGTGAAATTATTGGCTCTACCCACCCTTGGTGATTTCTGTACCAGAGCTAAACATACCATACATACCATACCTGGCACCAAAACAAGCGTTCCTTTTTAATGGTAACTTTAAGCTATTACTACAATATTCTCCCTTCTGTCCTCATTTCTTTAGTTAAAGGTAATGTTCCAAATAATAATCAATAAAATAAAAATGCTTTCTGACTTTATTCTATGATGTGAAATAGGCAATCTGTCATAATTAGTCCCTCCCCTGGCCTCTACAAACTACAGACAACCCACTTTACATCAACAGGGTCAGATATGACATTTTTAAGCATTTTACTTTTCAATAAAATTGATTTCTGCCTTTCTTACTTGCCTCACACTCGCCTTTCCAGGTTAGTTGTCCTAAGCTTACTTTACCTAAGCTCTTCGGTATTGGGGATAGTCTTGTCTAGGATACTCTTCTTTCTCCGCAGCCTCCTGATCTCTACTTTGAGCAGCCTGATGTCCTCCATACGCTGCGTGTAGTGGAAGTCTCCCTTGCTAAGGACTGACTGCTGGATGCGGATCTTCTCGTACAGTAAAGCCCGTTCATCGTTCCGCCGCAGCAGCTGTTTGCCCAGGTTATCACGCTCTCTCATCACCTGGAGGTAGAAGAAAAATGTATTTGTTTCCTTATGTATGTAAAATACAATGTAGTTCAATTGTACATACTTGCTCAAGCTGTTTCTTCTGCAGGGCCTGATCAGCGTCTGCGTCAGTGATGATCTTCTGTAGTTTGTGCTGCTCTGCTTTCTGGTTCTCCACTCGCTGTTTGGTTTCATCCAGTTGCAGTTTAATGGTCTGAAGTTCTCCCTGTGACAGAAGACAAGCACACTATTTACTTCTTCCTCTCCTTCCCTTCTTCGGTCTCACACAAACCAGGATAAATCAAAATGACATGCAGCAGTCTGAAGTTGGCTTTTAATTCTTTAACTAAAAAATAAAAATAGCTGTGAATAAGCTGTGAATTTTGATATAAACCATCAGCTCTCTCACGATATTCCTGGGGATGTAGTTCTTCATAGATAAGTATGTATTGACCAATCAGAATGCATTGTTACCAGAGGGTGTGGTTAAAAACGTGAGTCTTGCTCTTTAAAACACAATCCTTAATACAGTCCATAGAGGGTCTCATATGACGTCTGATATTCTGTACTATTGACTGAATATAATAAAATACAAGGTAAAAATATCACATCGTGCAGCTTTATACAGGTTGATGCTGTAAAAGACCTTGAGAGCCTCGTTGTCCTTGTCCAGACGCTTGTGCTCCTGCTGCTCTTTGTTGATGGCCAGCTCTTTGCTTGTGATCTCATCCCTCAGACGCGTGACTTGGTTGTTCATGGTCTTCATCTTCCTCTTCAATTCTGCTATCTCCTCCTACAGATTACAATATGAATCAAAAAAGGTGCACCTAATTATGGATAAAACCATGTGTAACCTAAGTGTGTACCTGAGCCTCGATGAGGTTCTTGCTGTAGAGGTTCCTCTCTGTGACCACAGACTCTAGAAGGTTCTCCTGTTGTTTCAGCTTACACTCTGCATCAGTCACTTTCTTCTTCCAATCAAATATCTCCATCTCTTTCACCTCCACGTCGTTCATTTTTACTTGCACCTGTTCAAGTTAAATACAATAAATAAACAATGCAATATTCCTGACCTTAGTTCTTGCTATTTGTAACTAATCTAATTAAGAGGTGTCCAAACTTTTTTACACTATGGGCTACATTGTCAAAAATGACCGTAATATCGAGACGGGTCACTCGCTGAGATGACCGGTTTCAATTCAGTTGTTTTGCTTTGTGTCCTTCTATATTATAACCACACAGAAAAGTGGTAAAGAAAGATACTGTTACACATTGAATGCTTTCTTTTAGTTGGATTAGTTCGAGTCTCATGCAGTAAAAAGACAACAATCATAAAATTGCTCTGTGGGCCACATTTGGCCCCTGGGCCATAATTTGGACCCGTGATCTAATTGTTGGCTAGAACATATCCCAATTTGGATTCACAAATTGACCTGTGCGTGCATATGGACAGCTGACATCACTGCTTGTAATGTCTTATCTTAGATGTTGCCAGTGACATTTGGGTTACGGTTAGGGTTAGGACAGTCACTGCTTGTTCATTCTGGTATGCATCATAACATGTAACTGTATGATGCAAGCCTGTGTGCCGTGCCTTCTGCATGAGGCTGCTGGTCTCGTTGATATATCGGTCCCTCTCCTTCTCCAGCTGTTGGATGATCTTGCGTTGTTTCTGTGCTTCCTGCCTGTAGCCGTTGATCTCATGTTCTAATGTCGTCTTGTCCTGCTCAAACAGCTTCACCAGGCTCTGCTGTTTCTCAGTCGACTGGGCAGCTTTTATTATATTCTACAGACAGCCAACAGACATAATTGATTGTACTTTCTAAAATGTGAGGTATTCTCCCCATATGCTTGAATATGTCACATACCTTATTGAGGATGTCTCGTTCTCTCGTCAGCTCATCAATAGCTTTCTTATCTGTATCCACCTGCTTTTGGGCTGATTCGAGATCTACACAAAGACATCAAATTAGATGCAGAAAATACAGCTTTACAGTGAATGAGTTATGCTTTGAAATACCAATATACAAGAGAAATATACTTGTCACAAAGTAAGGTATATTTGACTTATACATATAATGAAAGGTGGTTAATTAGAACCAGGTGATTCATTTATATATTTTATTACCGTTTAGGAGCATTTTGTGTAGCATTTTACATCATAAGTCAATATACCTTGCTTTTTGTGACCAGTAAATGGGTAACACAAACATCAAAAAAACCTTCCAAGGACAGAGGGAAAGGGGTCAACTCAGGAAGCCTTATGGGGATGTGCATTGTTAACTTTTTTCAGTTTGTTATTCCCAAATTCTGACTTTATTATCTTATCTGCAGAATATAATGATATACTGCTATATATATACATTTTTACCTTTCTCCAATCCAGTGATCTGTGCTTTCAGAGTCTCCTTCTGCACCTCCGCATCAGCTTTCTGGTCTTCAATCAGATGGTACTTTTTCTGAATGGCCTCTCGCATTTTTATTTGTTTTGAGATCTCTTGTCGCATCTGATTCACCTCATCTTCTCTAATCTTTAGCCGTAGTTAGGAGAAAGTTCATATCATAACATAACATAATAGTCCAATTAAGTGACAAATAACGCTTGGAAGACCTGCCTCATATATATATGCAATCACTACCCTCTTGTGGTTGATGGAAAATACTGCTATTGACAGTGCACAGTATGTTGTGTTTTTATGTACCGTTGTGTAGAAATGATCATGATATAGCAAAACAATGTAAAGACTATTTAAACTGTTGAAAAGTTTAACTGATCTCAAATATGCATGCCAGGAGGTAGGTGACCCCATAAGGCTGAAGTAAAAATACTGTACCTTGAGTTCATTTGTGATTTGCTGGTTTTCCAAAGTTAGATGGTCTTTATTAGACACCAGTTGGTCACACTCTTGTTGAAGTTTAGTGCTTTTCATTTGCATCTGCTCCAGCTCTTTAGAGGTTCTCTCATTCATAAGCTATTATATAAAAAAGAAATTCTGTTTAACAGGGAGCTTACTACTTCTACAAACCTTCCATGCAATACAATGGCAGATGTAAATATATTAGGACAGTTCACCTTGAGTTCTTTAAGCTGCAGCTCGAGTCTCTGCTGTTCCTCTTTGGCCTTTTGACCCTGCTGACTCAGCGCTTTGACGTCGGCCATCTTGGTGTCCATGTCGGCGTGCAGCTGCTTCACCTCGTTGTCCAGTTTCTCCTTCAGCCTCATCTCTCGAGAAATCTCATTTTGTTGCACCTGAAGCTCTTGTTGCAACTGGAGTTACACACCACAGGCGCATAGATGCAATTACACATTATCTAAATATATATAAGTTCAAATTAAATCACACAATATAAAAGAAAAAATGTCATATAATATATATACATAGGGATTATCATCATCAGCCATCACGAGTTAAACTGCTTTTATTACAGCAACTGCTTCTGTCAATATTCAGATGTGCAATGGGTTTATGTTGAATATCTAAGCAGTTTCCAGTTTCCACTATTCAACCAAACATGTTCTTTACCAGTAAACCGGGCATTAATGGTATAGTTTGCAGGTTTGCTCAAATAATAATGTTAAAATAAAAAAGCATGTTCTATGATGTAAAGAAGTTTGTCTATGTTCTGTAGAGGCCAGGAACTGCTATTGGTCAAGTGGTAACAAAATTTGATCTGATGTTGGTAGAGATTGCCGGTGCCTATACGTCATTGAACAGGGTCTACAGAGTACACCTTTATGCCAAAAAACTAAAAAGATAATTTTCTGTGTCATTTTGAGTCAGATGTCATAATCTACTGTGAACATTTTTAAGGCATGACCATTATCCATCTTTTGTACCTGAGAGATAGCCTCCAGAGCATTGTCCCGTTGAGCCTCTATATCCTGTTGTGTGGCTGACACCTGCATTAGTTTGTCCCTCAGAGTCTCGGCTGAGGCCTGCAGCTCATCCCTGTCTCGGTTCAGCTCCTGGTTCAGTTTCAGGAGCTCACTGTAACACGCCAGTGGATGTTCAGACAGTATGTCATTTGATATTGTGGCTCAAAAGACTCACCTCTGCTCCTGGTCCCTGGAATAAGCTGTTTGTTGTTCAATCTTTTTAGTAAGGTCAGTGATCTCCTCTTTGAGATTCTTAATGGCTTCCTTGTCTTTTTTTTCTTTCTCATGTGCAGTGTCAACCATTTTCCAGGCTTTGTCCAGCTCCTGCAAAAAGCAATGTCATTATGTAGTAAATCAGGTATGGGGAAAAACTACCCAAAACCTGGACTCAAGTAGAGTTACTTAAATATCAAATAAATAAAGCTGTGTATAAATACCCTTTTAAGCGAGGCAATGGTGTTCTCATCTTCTTGCGACAGCTTCAGAGCAGCAGCCACTTTGGTGGAGGTGGCCACGATCTCTGCATTCAGCTCCCTACACTTGGACATAAGCCTCATCTCGTTGTCTTTGGATTTCTTCAGAGCATGGAGGAGCTTCTCATACTCCACCCGGACCTTCTCCATGCTCTGGTCTCCCAAAAGCTCATTGAGGATCAAATAGAACCCTTCCAGAGACTCAAAAGTGTCCCCAGCACGCTTCTCTTCAGGCTCAAACTCCTGAAGAATAAGTAGGAAACAGACACACTGGTTTAGACAAGGATACTGTTTACTGTACATTAACAAAAATACTATTCTTAAGTAAACTAAGACTAAAGTCTACTACCACCATTACAATTACATGGCTGCACACAACATCGGCCCTGTTTAGAATTGTTGTATATTGTAAAAATAACCACTTGGAGCACTGGTCTACACTCACTGGCTGTGTACCATTACCAGTATACTACTATTACTACTGCCTGCAACTATAAATTTACAATTAGCAGGCTATATATATGTGTGTGTGTGTATATATATATATATATATATATATATATATATATAGCCTGTTATAGCCTGTTTTCCAATGACCAACACTTACAATTTATCCGTTATATTAACCACATAATGTCTTGCCTTAATGTACCATATGGTATTTTTTAATTACACACAAGCGTACTTACCTCCATCCTGTAGTAGGATAATAAATACTCTAGTGTAGCTTTAGAATGCAGCAGAGGGTTGTTTGGAATACTCTAGTGTGTTGATATTGGTTGCTTAGTAACCGATAATCTCGCGAGACCCGCACAAATGAACAGAGCAAGGCTAGAATTACGCTGAAAACAAAGCTCACTAGCTGTACTAAAAATTATGCTCGGTTCTATAATTAAATGAATGAATAAATGAATATAACGGCAGTAATATTATGATGTACAGTTGTAGCCTATTTTGCGCATTTAAAGCCTATATGTGCTCTCAACTTTATCCGAGTTTATCAGTGCCCCCTTGTGTTGAAAGGTGTCACTACGACCCATGACGGTGTCGGGCAGCCTACAATGGACCGTCCACAAATGAGACACAAAAAGCGTAGGCATTACATTCACTTGAGTAACTTTTTCAATACATTGTAACTCTTATTAGTTTTGCTGCACCATGCTTTTTATTTTTGTTTTGTTTTGTTTTGTTCTTGAGTAACATTATCGGCTTCTCTATTCACCTCTGCACAAGCATATGAATGTCAGTCTAGTTTGTATTTTAAGAAAGACCTATGGAATTTGATTAAAGTAGCCTATATAGTTAGCCTTGTAGTAGAAGTGCAAGTTTCTTTTATTATTGTGACCTGTTATAATAAAAATCAATCAATGAACTACATAAACAATTGTACACAATGTGACAAGTGGTTGTAGAAAATTTAAACATTTTAATAAATAAAATTTGATGTAATATACACCATTATGAGTATACAACTACAACAAGCATACCAAGACATTTGAAATACAAAAACTGACAATTTAGTTGCTTTAAAAGCTTCAATTTTAGGAAGAGTGGGGGTGAGCAGGAATTACATTAGCCATACATTCTTGTTAGTGTTTGTGCCAACAAATAAAAAAGCATCAAAACTGACTTCATGTTCCATATCTGAATGTAAGAAGTGACATATTGAGGTACTGAGTTGTCTACGGCTGTATCTAAACAAGTAACGCACTCAAACCTGTTGTGTTTTGTGAATCTGAGAGTCAGGTTAAATCAATGCACTGTAAATAAAGTTTAAGGAAGACCGCACATTACTGGGAGTCTGGTGTGTTACGTCCACTTCTATTGCATTTGATGTGTCAGAATAATGGAAAAATGACACTTGCACATAAAGGTTTTGAATTGTAGGAGGCTTCAAAATGAGTTTCCACAGCAGCAAATTGTGATGCTTTCTTTAGCTGTTGAAAAACACCCATCTTGTATCATATATTGTGATACTGAAAAAGCATTTTTATCTTGAGGGTGTTGTTAATGGTGTATTCATGTGGTCCTCAGAAAGCCTAGAAGGCCATTGTTGGTCTGTACGATTCCCACTCCAGTTTGTTTTGCCGTTGTGTTGTTGGGCAAGACACTTCACTCACCCTGCCTTAATTAATGTGTATTAATGTGCATTGTGATTATGGTGGTCTGTTGGGCGGTGGTCGGAGAGTCCATTAATGTAGTAGGATTGCCACTCTCCAGTCTGCAGCTGAGGCGACAAAGATTGCCTATGGACCTAGACGTAAAGTGCTTTGATCTTACAAACACAAACCAACTAGGACTAAATGAACACACCATAAAAAAGTAAAGTATTCTTTTGTTTCTGTATTAGCTTTCTTGAGATTGGGGACTTTTAACACACTCAAATTGACACCAAAATCAGCACCAAACTATGTTCTGTTTAACATAATCTTTTAACTTCAAAATAAGCTTTTTGTGAAGTAACCCAAATTTACTCGGGCCTACTCCTAACCCACTGATGGGGGTTCACTGATTAATATGACTTTCTGTAACTATCCTAACATTGAAAATCCTTTTGCATGACTCGTGAGTACAGTACATCGTTGAGCTACATTTGTCTGAAGCGAGACATAAGTAACTGAAATAAAGCACCACACATGTTTGTTTGAATAGCACCAGTTGTTGAATGTATATAATAAATATGACGTTTTGGCAATGTACAGCACTAAAAGTCATCACTGTCAGCTGCAATGCCCAAACTCCACTTTTGAGCACAAGCCAAGTTCATGTCAAAACATTAGTGGCAAAAACAGAACAGCTTCAAGTGCACATGCTGTTAAAACAAAGAAAAACATTTGCATCCTCTTACATAACTTGTCATATTACATACATACTGTAAATAGTATCTAGCACATTTATATGTATGTACCCTGCTGTGGTACAGACCCAAGCGAGCACCAAAGTCACCTTTTTTCTTTCATGCCAAAAAGAAAAAGAATATAGATGAACCGCGAAAGCCAGCAAAGAATTCATAAACGGTAAGTAGCTTAATTGCTGTGGGGAAGCTGATGGCCCACAAATAATTCAACATTCACATCAGCTATTCACAACCGAGCGGCTATAAAAAGTAATTTGAAGTCTTCTCTGAGTGTCTGTGTAAATGGACAGTGATATACAGTACAGTGACAGCCACGGGGTGCACCATCTTTTTTTGTTTTGTACACAACTGAAAAACCTCCTCTACTTCTCTATAGGATTCTGCATTGCTACAATTGAAAGCAATAAAATGACTAGAAAAATAACAGACTTATACATTCTTTTTAAACAAGTACTGTCCCCAAATATAGATATATTCATATAACCATTTGGTTCCATGACAATATATATTTTATTTATATATATTTTTTCTCTATTTCTCAGGTCTATAATAAATTCTTAAACTAATGTTTATAAGATTTTCCAGCACTCACAGACAGACGGACGGTGGTCTGGTACAGTAATGTTATTATATTATGTCACAGAAGCAGACCCTATACACTACTCAGTTTCCACTCACTTTCAGGAGACGAGATGTGCGTCTTTTTTTTCCTCCTACAAAAAATAAATGTCATAAGATGTGTTTTTATTTTCCAAGTATTTACACTGTAGACTATCTGGACCAAGCTCTTTATAGTGCCTTCTATAGTTGAGGACATGACAGAACTGACATGTCAGACTATCTAACACACAATGAACAGAGCTGGGGGAGTGTGTTGCCTTTGTCTTGTATGTATGTATGTATGTATGTATGTATGTATGTATTTATGTATCTATGTACTTTCTAGAGTGTGAAGTGATTTATCAAGGGCTACTTTGTGATTCATAAATGTAGAATATTTAGTTTTGTTTAAATTATACTACAGTATTACTGTTTGATTAAAGGTGAAGTAATTCATGGTGTAACACTGACAGCTGTGGTCATGTATAACATATGTTGAATATTATCCAATATTTATTTACAGAAATATGATATGAAAGTATAGAATAAACTATATCAACATGCATGTGCTGATATGTTGAATAAGCAATTGCTTTAGGGCCTTGTTTAAAAAATGTTACCACCCAACCCTGTTCAGATGACAGAGTTGGTCAGGCAGACCAAGCAGAAGGAGCATTTTGACCTAAGTATTGTACTAGTGCAAACACATTAGTGCATGGGCTAAACCATGTCAATGTGTATTGGATATTTCAAAGTCTTCATTAATGGACAGCTGTGGTACAGTACTGTGATTTCAGTGGATGTATAACTTTGGGATCTCTTTACAGTTTGTGTTTTACAGTTTACTTTTATGGTACTGCATCAGAGCTTCAGAACATACACTGCCTGTTTTCACAAACATTGGAGATATTCATGAATGTAATTTTCTTCCAGTCAATTTAAAGCCATTATTTGATTTTGAGCACTGTTATTTGATATCAGATCGAGGCTCACATTTGCTACACTTCTTTTCTGACTGCAGTCAGTCCCACTTTATTTAGTAGCATTCACATCTTTACACCATGCAGATCTCTGACTATACACTATGTACAGACATGTTCCTCAGTGGCACATGGAGAGGCATACAGTACATGACCTCGCTCTAGCCTCATAGATGTTTATACTCACATTGTTTTATTGTCTTTTTAAAGCCCTTGGTTGAGTCAGAACCATCATCTGAAAACCAACTGTTTATATCTCTCACTATAGCATTGAACAGTGTCCATCCGCACAATAGTCACTCAGTGCATTAGTTTCACCTGTTTATTACCCAAAGAAGCCTAGAAGTTCACCCTGTTGCCTGGGACTTCAATATTGGAGTGTTACATGTGGAAAATATACTGGCTCTGTCAACATGAACATAGATATTTCTATTATATTAATATGTTTTCATATAAATCACTTCTGAATATATTCCATATTACCATCTGTAGATGCATGCATATTGTCATTATTATTACGTCTGATTGTAATAAAATATGTGCCTTTTATTGTACACTATATTTTAATATAATTATACATTCTGTGTGTTCACATATCTCTGGTTGATTTATTAGTGTTAGATGAAGCTGTCTTTGTGTTTTTAGGATACATTTTTCTCTTTTACATTTTATTCTCTAGGAAACAGACATGCACTTCATCAATATTATTATTTAAATGAGAATCTATTGATCGTACTGTCCCTTTCCTGTTGCTGGGGCTCTGTGATCATTTACATAAATCGAGTGTTAGCTGCCAGTAATTACTGAACTATAAATATTAGCCTCGTTCTTAAATGAAGTAGCTTTCGACTTCTGTGGCATGTACACAGGTGACATGGCTCCATAGATGTCCATAGAATTATTATTATTAGGAGCCTTCTGACTTGGTCACTCTAACAACCCCCATCAACTCTTTTGTCAAATATTATCAACTACTCACTGCACAGCAGCAGTTTGTAGTAATGATAAAAGCAGCTTTCTATCTGGTTAGCCTAGCACCTTAACTCTGCTGTTATGAGATGGCTTCTTTAACCATTTATAGAGATTGACACTGTTATTCATGATAGTTCGTAGCACCAGAAAGTTTGTTGTGCCACCTTACATGGCGTGTTTTGGGAGATAATTACTTAATGTAAATGTTGAATCCTAATATATTGTCAAAACGCATAGAACCTAATAGTTTTTGAATGATTGTTCATTCACCCAAATAAACTGTACAAGCCTAGATATGCCATACAAACCACAATTCTAATATGAATAAATATTGTGTGAAAATGTGATATAGCTTTAAGTTATGGCACCTTCACATCTCCACAAAACTAAAATTTGTAGCCCCTTGGGTACCTATGTTTTGTCAGTTCAATAGGCAAAAAATATGTGACATGTAAACAAAGCAGATTAATTGTTTACAATACAAAATACATAGTTCACATTAGGTTGCACTTAAAGTCACATGATTCAGCTCTGCCTTTAGAAAAATGACCTCACACACTCAAATCACACAACAAATAAACTATAGACGTGAATAAATCAGGCAACCAATCAGAAGCTCTAAGGCCAAGCTAAGCCAGTTTATGCCCTCTAATATGTATGAAAAATACTATCATATCATACTATGGCACACAGTCCTATTCTCTGTGTATGGTTGTTGGTTTGTCTGTTTTTGGCATTACTCTAGTTGATTCTGAACAGGATTTGGAGCCCTCTACACTACCTAAGGTAGAGTGAGAAAAAATGGACACAAATGTATGGCATGGCAAGATTTTGCTCCAGTGCAAATCTTTTGACATCTGAGACCTACATATTGGGCAGTTTGTTGAAGCACTGTATTTGTGTGTGCTCAGAACATGGCAACTATGTTCGTGTGAATGTGAAACCCTGTCTGATTAACAAAGACATAATGAACACTAAACTATAAAGCAGGTGTGAGTTTACTCAAGGCTAGTTAGTTGTGCTGGTTGATCTTGATGGTGGTGTGGGATTGGGTCCTTTGTATTGAGGTATACTGTAGTCAGTTTGTACAGGAAAAGCATTAATAGTGAGTTTTTTCTGCAGGTAAGATACAGGAGGCAGAGGAGAATGGGTATATGCAGTTGTAATTAATGACATGATCTACAGTTATTTGAATATTATTTTGCACTGGAGTAAAACTTCAGTAGATCTGGCAACTAGATAAGCACATTTGTTAAAGGGCAGGGCAGCACTACTTTATACAAAACAATGTTTGGCTTTTTGTTCTTTTATAACTTAAAGGTCATATGTAAATAGGCTTGGGCACTAATAGAAGTCATATGTTTTACACAATAAACTGTTTGTTAATAAAAAAAATTGCAAAGAGCTAGGCTTTACAGAAGCTACACAGAATATGAATGCTTGAATTTAGGGCCACCACCTCTATAGGGTTAAGACTGGTGGCTGATTGGTTTGTTGTTCTGAATGGGGCATATTGCATTTGAAGACCTGGACCTGTTGTTTTAGAGCAGAGTGGCATGGTCAGGGTCTATGTTGTCCATAGATGCCAGAATAGCCTTCTGGTCCTCCTGCCGAGGCCGGCGGTAAAGCAGGGCAGAGAAGCGTAGGTACGGGTCGTGGAGGATGGGTCGTTTCTTCTTCTTCCGGAGGTAGAGAGCTTCTTCGGGCTGGAGTACCTGAGAGGTGTAGGCCTGCTGGGTCTGAGAGGTGGAAACACCTACACAAACAACAATAATGTCAAAGATAATGACAGGTGACAGTGACACATGACACATTTTGTTTGAGTTTTTCTGCATCAGATGTAGCCAGTAATGACATTTTCTTAGAATTATGAACAGCCATTAAGTGTTGGCAAATGTTTTAGACTAACCAGTGGGGTTGTAATATCAAAGATATATTTTACATTGATGTCCAACTTTAAAATATAGGGCACTGGTCACCAGAGCCAGCTTCATGTTTTATGCTTCTCTTTAAGTCATGAAATGGTCTTTAGATCATCAAGGCAAAAGAAAACATGATAAATTAAAGATCTGCTAAAGTAGCAACTGCTGTTTGAGCTTAAATTTACAAAAATACAAACATGTATAAATGCAAAGGGCGTTTTCAGATAAGATGTTTCTTACCTTGTTTCTAACCACTTTATATCTTTGATAGTGCTATTGTCTACAGGTTTGACAGTGAATACCCAGTAAACGGTTTACCATACATGTCAGCAAAAAGTCACACCTGCTTTCTTTCTTATCTTGGAGTTATTGTTGTTTATGGTCATCCTCTTGGCTTTTTTAATACGCTGGTATCTCAGTGCATCAATCCTCTCAGACCCTAAAAGGGCACTCGTTGCACCTCGACGTTTTCTGTATAAAGAACAGAGAAAGGAGAGAGCAGGTAACTCCAGGTCAAACACATTGACTGTACTGTCACAACGGAGAGCCACCAAACCCCAAACCCACACAGCACTGCTCGTGCCAAGCAAGAAGTGCATTGCTTTAGGATCAATGTGAGACCCCAAAGAAGCATGTCAAAAACAAATATTTGCACACGCGATTGTATGATGTATGATACTATTGAGATCATTTTCATCCAGTTAACTCAGAAGGACTTTTTGCTTGCTCATTTAGATGCAAATGAAAAGCCGGTTTCCCTCAACGGGTTCATACTACATAGGAATGTTTTATTATCCATTGCATTGTTGATTTCAGAGACAACTGTCGCTGTATTTGCAATAAAAGCATTTATTTATTATTTCTGTCCTTTCTTAGTTGTTAATCGTCTCTATACATGTTCTAGATGTCTCTCCCTTTCATGGAGGTGCCACATCATCCCACGTTTATAGCACAGACACACACATGGTTCTCTCAAGGCACAGAAAACCACACAACTCCTAGTACGGCTGCAGAGAGAAACTGAACGTCGTTAGTAGAGGGGAAAACCACAGCTCAGCAACAAAGCATTATCAATATGTATTCATAGACATGGATACTGTCTACAATGGGCTTCACCATGCTGACAGGGGGAGATGGCGGGAGGGGAAATGACTACTTGGGAACAGTCACATAATGAAAAATAAGCCAAAGAAAAGCGAAGCACTAGAACAACAAATGTAACAAGAATTTAACCATATATTTATTTATTTTTTCGATTTTTTTGGAAACGGAAGAGCAATATTTAGCAATGGCATGCATGGCAGTTTGCACATGGAACACGACTTTAAAGGGGAATACACTGAAAAGCACTTCATTGGGCAGTTCACTCAAACATAAGGGTCATTAACCCCTCTGTATGCTCTGCCTCTCAAAGTCCTTTGGAAAAATATTTGTTCCTTAACCACAGGAAGAAATGCAGAAACTGACTTGATTTATACCATATTGTGATACATGCTAAGCTTAAGATCTCCTGATTTTTTTTTGTGTGTGCAACATAACTATTTCAAAATTGTAAATGACAGATTTGACACACTCAAGGTGAATGCTAAAAACATTATGTAGTGTATGTATTGTTTCTGAGAACAGTGCTACAGTGCTTTTCGACTTCTGCCTTTGCTTTAGGCTAGCCTCAGCCAGTCATTAGCATTAGTAGTATTGGCAGGTTTTTATGCCAGATGCCCTTCTTCATTTCTCTTCATTTAACCAGGCTTGGGACAGGTATATACTGTGGTGTGAGTTTGCTTGTTCTGTGGAGTTTTCAAACCTGTGACCTTCCACTTTACCAACGATGGTCTTCATTCATTGTTCTATTTGATTTAGTAGTTTTAAGTTGTAAAAAGACTTTTTAAAGTTATGTTGGTCAAAATGGTATCACTGTATGCTATATATGCCCAAGGCACATTTATTTCATTTTACTTTGTACAGAGAACTGTACTTGTTTAAAATACTTCAGTTGACTGTGCCAGTTTGAATACATGTTAGTGCTTACTGTGAAAAAAGATGAGAAAATATGTCAAAAGTAAAAAATTAAACAGGTGCCATCTTCACTATAATGTCCTGCAGTGGATGAGGAATACAGAATAGTCAAAGAACAGCAAAAACAAAAAGGCTTATCAAAATGATAGCAAATGAGTTTGTTGTCGTGGGAACAGGTGAAATTATGAAAAGACTTTCTGCTTCATCTCTAAAAAAAATCAATGCAACCTGAAATAGGCACTTATTTGGTCTATATACTGTATATGTGTGGAACTAGTCTTTTGTAAGCATATGCTCTAAAATAAAAGCATTGTTTTCCTATAAAGCACTTTTAGTCTGCATGGCCCTAAAATACAATATATACTACACATGTTGGTGTGAGCATAAGTATAAAGTTAAAGCAGTCGAATGTGGTTAGCTAGCAAAACACTAAAGCATGAAATTGTGTTGGTAATACATTTCTGACCTGGGTGAGAATGAATATGCTTTGGTCAGAATGCATATGGTATGCAAGACTGTAGAGCTAATAATGCATAGGCTCTTACAGAAAAAAGGTAAAGAACTCAAACTTGAGGAAGGAACAAATGAAACAAAGACTCAAAGTCTTGTATTCCCCTTTAAAGGACGATGTGATCAAAAGTCCCACCTGCTAACCCCCCCTTTCAGACATGGATCCAACCCTTACCTATTGCGGTGTAGAGGACCTGGTCACAACAACGCTGCCCAGATAGCTGAGATCAATCAAAAACAAAGCAGGTAAGACTCCAGGAGTCATCAAGAACCACCATTCTGCCCCTAATTCATCATGATGGAAACATTGCAGTACATGAGAAGCGGACAGGCCCTGTGACACACTTTGCCCAACAACCTTGGCTTGGTAGTCAGACCTTGGGTGTCCCGGGGCAATTAAAAGGGTTGGGAAAGGCAAGTAGGTAGGAAAATCTGAAAGGGTAGAAGTTAGTAGGGAGAATTGATTAAGCAGTCAGGTTACTAAGGCCGAGCATGGGCCGCAGGGCCTGCCAAGATGAGCTCTTCTTAAGCATCCTTCTGCATGATGGAGGCATCTTCAAAGGCTTGGAGCTAGACATAACAATGGGTGTCCAGTCAGTTGAATGGATATTATGAGATTTCTCCCATTATGTGAAAGCAGGGTAACACATGACAAAGATGGAAAACAGGGCTCCTATGGTGAGTTCTCTGATTCCCAGGCATTAAGGGGCTTGAGCCAAAACAGATTTCACAATACACTGCAAGTTGTAATTTGATAAACTGCATTTAGCCCCAAAAGGTCTGTAGAGTAATCTGTGAAGCAAATGCATTTTACTTTAAATAAACTATAATTCTGTTAGTGGGAGCTTGGTTTTATGAGAGAATAAGGTACTTGTAGTTGTCATTAGACAATGCTTCACAGATGTAATGGGTGAATACATTAAACTTGTGTCTGGCATGAAGAGCAGCATTGACCAGATTAAACATGAATGGACACTTTGAGGGATAGGTAAGCACAGTTATCTTTCACAATTTCACCCAAATGAAAAAAACATAGAACTTGAGAATACGATGCGTTTAGCAACAAAAATGTAAGAGCAACTGAACACATTAAAGCGTATGGATCGGGGCAAATGAGTTGAATGGTTTCCCTTTAGCCATGCCTATTGCACCTACCCTGAAGCAGACAACTGGGGTGGAGAGGGCTCGGACGGAAGGATCTCCTCCTCAGTTCTCCTCTGAAACGGCATCTGCCCAAACATGTTGCTGCTTTCCATGGGAGGAGACGGGGACTGGGAGGCTGGGTAGCTGGCGGCTGAGGTGGCAAAGGCCATGTGGGAGCGGTAGCTGGGACTGGCTCTCCTGCTTCCCTGGCCTAGGGCGGGTGAGGAGGAGGGGGAAGATCTTCTTGAGAAGCTGGCTGTGGAAGGAGGGAGGAGGGTAATCTCAGACATCTCCGGAGGTATAGATGGTTGCACAAAGCTGGGACGTGGTCTGGGACGGACTACTATCTCGGGGGAGCCCTGGTGGGAGCTAAGAGGGCTTTGGGTAAGGGGTGAAAGTCGGGAGGGCTGAAGAACCACCTGGTGTAAGCCAGAATCCATCCTACGGGCCTGTCTTGGACTGAACCGAGGGCTGGGATCAAACCATCGAGTGTCCAAGCTACTGAATGTGCTAGGGACAATTTGGGCCATTGGGTCGGTGTAAGGCAAAACCGGCACACCCATTCCGTGGCTTGTATGTCTTAGCTGCCCTAAAGGTGCCTCTTGCATAGCTAAATGCTTGGCTGGGGAGCCACGAGGCTTAGCCTTGCTCGGAGACTTGCTCGGGTGGCTCTTTGGGGCCTCCAGTGGCAGGACAGCTGGGTAAGTTGGCATTGGGAGAGTAGAAGGTTGGAAAGCACTAAGGGGGAGAACATGAGGCGGGGGAGGATAGGGAGAGTCGTGGCGGAGGTGCAGGGGATGATGTGGTGGAAAGATGAACTGGGGCCCCTCAAGACTGGCAAATGTAAAGTCCAGTCCCTGCCAAATCTCCGGTGAACGGGACGAAGAGGAGAGCGTCAGAGGAAGGGGGAAACCAGAAACAGTATACTGAGGAAAGTCACCCTCTGCCATTTCTTCAGGAATCATTGGGTGACCGAATGGGCCTTCGGCAAGGTACGGAGGGGACGACATGACAGAGCTGAGGGGGCTGGTGTCGGGCATGTAGAAGGGTGGGGGCGGGTCGTGATCTCCTGGGGGGCCTAGATAGCCATAGAAAGCCCTGTGGTGGAGAGAGCCTCGGATCTGCCCTGTGGCCTGCAGCCGACTGCTCTCCATGATGGTCATACCTTCGAAGGGCCTGTGGAAGCGGGGGCTGTAGGCGGGAGGCTGCAGGTAGGACTCCTGACTGGAGATGGGGGAAATCTGGTGAGGGCGCAGTGTAGCCATAGCTGGAGGCAAAGGCCTGGGGTCATCGTTTTCCTCGTCTGACTGCCGAAATTCAGGATAGAGATCGGATTCTTCCACAAAAGGGAAGCCCTCGATCCGGCGAGGTTTAATGGACATTTCCATATCAGTGGGGTCGATGACAAAGCGACCGTCTGGGCCTCGACTTATGAGTTCAATTGGCGTGGTAGCTTCAGCTTCGTGCTTCATGCTGTACTTCTTGCTTGTTATTGCTCTTTTGGTCTTCTTGTATAAAGACAGTTCCTCCTTCTTCCCTGGACTCGGGGGTGGTTTTTTTCCACGCTGGTCATGACTGTCCTCAGATGTTTCTGACGGTGATCCCTTAGAACGGATGCTTTCTGGGCTCACCTTTCCTGAAGATGACCTAAAGAATAAATGACATATGTTGTAATTATTTGAGGCAACCTAAATACTGAAATAACTCAATACTTTGTGAAAAAAGCTGTTGGAATCTACAAATATTAAATAATGACAAAACCACACATAATGTGGAAAAAATCTTTATTAGATTTGAACACACTTTATTTAGTTTTATATATATATGTAAAATGCATAGCACACAAGTGGATGAAGAACCTAAATTTATGCAGGTGTGCCAGTTGAGTTATTTTGTTTATGCTAGCAATGCTAACCTGTGCTGAACAGATCATTTGTTCTGTTTGATTTGATTTTGTGCTGTTATACACTGCTCATTAATTATGTGTTAAAAATTAGAGGACCAATACATTGAAAAGGCTTTAGAACACACAACATAGAGTTAGGCTGAAGACGTTTTCAGGGAACACACAGGAAGGTTTTTACATCATTTATTCATGCACACACTCAATACAACAAAAGACCAAATTGACAACAACAACTGGGTTGACCAATACTGTGATAATATATATTAGCACAAACCAACACAAAGTTGAGCCACTAAATGTTGGAGAGTTAAATGGATTGCAGGAAGCTTAATACTGTATCTGACCACTACGTTACATACACTAGTATTCCTATCCATACTAGCTTCTTATGGTAATTTACAAAGGCTAAATAATACCTATTTTGATTTTTCGGACAAAATCACTTGCACTGGCTGTGAATGGTGTGCATGACTGTTTTAGAAAGAGGAAAGGGAAAGGTGGGGTGGATCAGGTGCACAAACAAAAGCTGTGAGAGGGAAAGCCACACTATGACCATAACACTGACTGACACACGGTGCACTACTCAAAGCACCACTAAGCTCTTCCTTGTTTAACTGACCAAATATAACCAGCACAGTCTTTAAAATACCTGTTTCATATGGTTATAGTGAGATCATGTATCAAATCTGGAACTTTAATTCTGAGTTATAAATCAATCAAACTGCACCATATTCATGCATGCATTCGTATTTTGAACTTCCTTTATTGTAACATAAATAAAAACTCATATTCAGTGGTTCTCAAACTGTGGTGGTCCTTTTACTGCTGGTACATTGGCTCTTTCTAGTGGTATCACTAATAATCGTTTTGATTTTAGAGCATATTTAGTTTCTTATTTTTAGTCCTGTTGCTTGTCCTTGTTTCAGGCATATTTTAGCCCTGGTTTAGACACTATTAGATCTGGGTTAGTCCTTAACTGCTTTAATCACGGTGTAGACGTGGTTTAGATCTGGTTTGGTCCAGGCCTAGACTTATAGATTGTTTAGACCTAGTTAAGTATATTAAAATGGCACCTGCATTCACATATATTCTGAGGTTCTACTTGAAAAGTTTGAGAACTACTGAATAAAGTCATTGAGCCCAGTGTTGTTGTTGCCTTGAGGGGACATTGGGCCAACATGCAGCTGGGTCAGGATTCAGGGAGGCTCAGGTGAAGGGGTATTGACAGTGTGCACAGGGGACACAGGATATAGGCTGGCACACTCACTGAGGACTGAAGACCTGGGACCTGTACCTGCTGGCGTCAAGCCCCTCCCAGTATGGTTCGACACTGGGAATGAAGCTAAGAGGACTCCTGGAAGATTTGGACATAAACAGGAAGGCTGTCGATGACTTGGTTCAAGGATTTGTCTTGTCAGAAACATTCAAATCAAGCAAGCTAAAATACCCAACAAAATAATGACAACCCAAATACCACCAAAGATGTGTTCACATTAACATCAATCAGTGCTTCAGTACTACATGGAAATATGGTTGCTTTTATTTGACATACAACAGAAAATGGTGAGGAAGAGAAGAAGAAACATTTTGTCAAAGATGTTGTTTTCCATCGAAGGCTGAGTTTCTGCTGACAGCCGCACAGCCCACACACCTGCAGAGTCTTGTCACATTTGGACACCTACTGTTAGCATTCACTCACATTCACTCTATCTTGTATAACATGACTGATAAGGGCAATTTCAAATCAACTGATTTTATTTTTATTATTTTTTATAACAAACATTTCCCTTAATGTAAAATCTCATAGACACAAAAAATTGTTGATCCAATGAGAAGTTTAATACCAGTCATTGGGATACATAATTAGTGTTTCTCAAATGCCAGGATGCTACCTTGATCCAAGCAGATCTAAGTCATCACCACCAGCCCACTTCCTCCAATAGAAAGACTCCTGTGTGTGACCTTGCCACACTCAAAATTACCCACAATGCAGCACAGTATTTTGTCTTTAGAATCAATAGGTTGTACACAGTCAACTAGAAAAAAAAAGTTTTCTATTCTCCAAAGTGTTATTAAACGTAATTCTGTATACATTTGAAATGTTTTATATTGTGTTGTATTTCTGCTGTTGTGCCTAAAAAATCTGAAATCTTTATTAATAATAATATAATGGGCAAGCATCTTGCCCAGGGACACAAAGACAGTATGTGCTCAGGCAGAATTCTAACCAGCGACCCCAGCTAGTTGAATTTCACCACTGCCAAATAAATGTGTATATGTGTAAATAATTGTATAATGTACAAGCTGAATTTATGATGTGCACTCTCCAAGTTACTTGTGTGCAACATTTCATGTTGGCATCTTCTAGTTTAGTGGGAACAAAATACTGCCAAGGTTTGAACACATAAGCACAAATGAATTGCATTTGTTTACTTTGTGCATCACATCAAACTATGACTCTAATTAAATATGTATTTAAGCCACTCACAAAAACCTTTTCTGCTGTGGGGGTGGAGATTTTGAGGATGCATCTCACTTTAACGCCTGTTCCAACAATGTTCACGTGGACAAATGTAGCATTTGGGAAATAAAGTATTTATATTTGTAATATATTATTAGGATTAAGCTCTAAAAATGACAATTAAAAACCACAAGAAAACTGAAATGTTTACAGTATTAGCCAATAGCCAGTATTATAACTTCTGAAAACAGGAATTCTTTAGTTTATTTACCGTTACTTTCTTGACTAATGTGTTGAATTTACTTGTGTGTGTGTGTGTTTGTGTTTGACATACTACCATTTATATTTAGTGAATATTTGTGTTACTTACGGAGTTTCCATGCTTTTTCTGCAGTGGGTAATGGAAAGAGGGGGATCTAAAAGAGAAAAAGTAAGTAAGTCAATAAAGACAAACAAGCCCATTTCGTTGTTATGCATTGACTGACGTCAACAACTCTCCAGTGGATATATTTCTTCTGAGTGTTTTGTTTATAACACTTTAGCTTTAGCTTGGAGGATATGACTCATAAAACACTTGAATTTAAAATGCATGAATCGCAAAGTTAAAAGGAACATTGACACTGAGCATTACCTCGTTTCCTCTTGAGTTTTCTCCTGCGCTGCTTGTTGACGAAGCAGGCGGCCATGGTGCTGAAGAGGACAGCTGCGGCCAGGAAGCAGATGGTGGCCACTATCCCGGCCACCACGGGACGAGCCAGCCCACCTTCCTCCACCATCTCCGGAGGGGGGAAGAAGTCTATGAGATAAACGGGAGGGAAAGAAGAGTGGAGAGATGGACATTATAAAGAACAATAACATTGTAATGTATGAAAACAGAGACAGAGCATAGAGTTGAGACTGCCTACTGTAAACTAGGCCTGTGCTGTCGTCCCCAATATGCGTCTGCAACAACTGGCACCAACGGGCACCTTAATCAGACATTGTGTCTGTTTCTAAGATGTTTTTCTATTGTTAACAAGCAATTAAGAGGCCCAGCCCCCAAACCATGACAAACATGGGAAGGGTCTATTTGACTTTTTTGATTTGTCTGGATGTTTGTGAATTAGGGGTTTCATGTTTGAGCCTAATCGGGCAAAGTATGTGCAAATTAGGGACTGTCAACTATGACTTCCCAATTTAAATCCAAAATGTCCGACTTCCTGTTTGGGTGGGGCCAAAATAATATGTTATGTTGGGTACACTGTGGAGAATCACTGTACCAAGGTTGAATGCTCAATGTTCAAAGTGTGTCCAGAGTGCAAATGATAATACTTAAGTACTAAATAAATAAATACTGTCGTTCAGCATGTCCAGAGGCACTTATATGTTGCCAGCTTCAGAAGTAGCTTGTTGCTTGCCCATAGTCTATTTCTAATCTGACATTAACTGTACAGATTTATGAGCCTGGAGAAAAAATAATTAATTATTGTTGTTTAATAAAAGTGCTGTGCTGGCCTGAGCAAAAATGTTGCAACAAGGGGTTGATCAATAGCAATGCCCAGGTTCATTTGCTCGCCAATATTCCATTACTTTTCATAGCATTTTATAAAATCTCAAGGAGCAAAGATTACTTTTTAGTTCAGTGAAATGCAATACTTATTTGGCAATTTAAGATTCTTCGACATATAGTGTCAGCATGTCTGACAAAATGTTGACCAAACAATTCTAAAACTTTTAAATTGTATTTCAATGTAACACATTTTTATTACCAGAACACACCAGTATTAGCAGAGGGATGTGATACAGCCTTAACCACTACTAAATGTCAAATTACAACCAGAGAGAGAAGGGTCAAAACAGGCCAAAGTATTAGAAAACCGAATATGTTGTGGTCTAAGGAGGAATTAACTGGGCTTTGTACTGTTGCAGGCCCGACACTCGCTTGCTATTCTCACTTCTAAATGGCCGTACTGTCTGGTGACCTACATACTAATGAATCATACAATGAGGACAAGGGGTTACACAGTTCGTTATTATGAACTTATGTGCTGCTGCAAATGCTGTGCAAAGCATAAACAAGGCATGATATAGCATGTCCTCTCTACACACTGGTGATATCATATATGCAGGCTCTCTGCTATAGACTATGGAGGTCATTTCTTAATAGCTGTTCTATGTAGATTATGACTAGATTGTCTGGAATGTAATTTCAGATTATTGTGGTGTGTCTGCAGTAATAATATAGCTCATGGACGTTTTCTTACTAATGCTTTATCAAACCAATGTACAGTAATTGTAAGTGTTCTGAAGTTAACCAGCAGGGGGCAGCAGCATCACTCAGAATGCCAAAAGCGCCCTCTTGTGAAAATCTTTCTTAGAAATGCTAGCAACAGCTGCTCTTACAAAATGATGTGTACTCAATGACCTCTGCAGCGTAGCAACATTTGAAGCCCTTGTAATTTCAGATTGGAGACTTCAACCTGCACACTGACAAACTCACTAAATTAATATTTTTTATCTCATGGTTGTGCAGCACGGGCTGTGTGTGAGACAGGCAAGATAATGATGTCATACTTTAGAAAATGGCCTTAAACAGAGGTAAAACATAATAATGCTGAGTAGGCGAAATGTAAAGTTGGACTTGCTGCATGTGCAATCGGCTCAGAGATGTTAAGATAGCCCCAGGTCTAAGATGCAGGGTAGTGCCAGAGGATGTTGGTTTTAACCCAGGCTTTAACAAGAAAGGCTCTGGTGCTGCATTCTTGTATTACCATATGTGTTAGAACTACAATGTATTTTTATGGCCCAACTTGAAAAGAATTTTGATTTGTTGCATGATGTAATGACTCACCTGTGCTGGAAACTCCCACTAAGTTACTAGGCTCGCTGATCATATCATCCATGATGGCCATCACGCGGAACTCATACCACGCCTCCTAAAATCACAAAAAGACAAATGAGGAGGTGGTTTAAGATGCAAAGATATGGCAGCCATTCAAATGCTATCAATCAATGGTTGTTGGAGGTATGACTATTCTAGCATTAACTGTATCTGCTTATCCACACATACGACGGTGGGAATACGGCATTAGATATTCGATAATACTGAACGTTGTGATATTGATATATTTGCTATGTTCTGATGCAGGTTAAATTATGCAGATATAGTTCTAAATATGCTTCAAAATCAAAAATAAACTAGGCTCATGCTGTCGGGCCCCCAATATGTCGGTAACAACTGTTATGTCACCAATGTGCACTTTAATCAGACATTGTTTGCATGATTTCTAAGGGTTTTTATATTGTTAACCTGCAATTAAGAGGGCCTGCCCCCAAACCCTTACCAACATGGGTCTATTTGAGTTTTATGAATTGTCTGGATGTTTGTGAAGAATAAAGAAGAATAAATTTCCCTAAAATTACATTATTATTTCGGTCTATAGGGGGCGCTATAGTGGTAACTGCCATCATATTGGTCAGATGTGTTACGGGCCAGGGGGTAATTAGGTGTTTCAGGTCTCAGCCTAATCGGGCAAAGTATGTGCACGTTAGAGGCTGTCAAATATACCTGACCTCCCAAATTCAATCCAAAATGGCCGACTTCCTGTTTGTTGTAGGGTAGGGTCATAATAATATTTTATGTTGGGTAC
>JAVQKC010105491.1:0-13928 GCA_036025475.1 Philypnodon macrostomus | reverse complement strand
ACTACCTCTTGAAGCTCATCAAGAGAATGCAGAGTGTGTGCAAAGCAGTAATCAGAGCAAAAGGTGCTACTTTGAAGAAACTAGAATATAAGGCGTATTTTCAGTTGTTTGAGACTTTTTAGTTAAGTACATATTTCCACATGTGTTAATTCATAGTTTTGATGCCTTCAGTGTGAATCTACAATGACAATAGTCATGACAAGAAAGGAAACTCATTGAATGAGAAGGTGTGTCCAAACATTTGGTCTGTAATGTGTATATGTAACATGTGTTTCAATGTAACAGGCTTACTAAAACCAAAGTCACGCTATAAGAGGCACTTCTTAATTATGTGGTATCTAATCTTACAAAATACAATTATCAGCATTGGGATTTACATACAGTTTCATTTTAAATGTAACATTTTTAATTCTCTTACGTTCTCTAACTTGAGCCGGTGTTCTTGTTGTTGTTGGATCCTCTTCGGTCTCTCAGACACTAACTGCTGCTTGTACCGCTCCTGATCCAACTGTCTCTGCTGCTGCAACACATACACATACACATACATATACAACTAAGAAAGAAATTCAAACTCTAAAGAAAATCACCTAGGAGAATCTAATAGGAGTCTGCATGTATATATATGTTACCTGTTGCCGTAGCTGCCCGCCATCTCTATCTCGATCCTCCGTCTGCAAACGAAGAAACTCCCTTCTCAGCGTCCACTCACCGGGAACGTTCACGATAGAACTGGAAGTAGTATAATAAAAAATATCTAAATTATACAAGAATTCATTCACATATGTATGGAGCTCGCTGTGAAGGAAAGGGCTCTGATCGTGGTACCATCTGCTGTCCCATACCCAGCACCCAGGAACGCTCAGATGTCCCCAACACACACATGCCCCACAGACACTCATTAGAGATGTATGAAAGCTGAAGTGAACAAGGACGGACTAAAGTTAGGACTAGGATTAGGTAATAAGGTTGGAACATTTTTAGTGTTGTTATACAAGATACATAATGAAAGGAAAATGTACATGCGTATCCAAATCAACTGGAAACTCAACAATAACTGAATGATTTCATCTTACCTCGGTTCTCCTTCCTCCTCTGCGACCTCATCTTCCTCATCATCACTTCCACTGCAATGATGCCCTGGATCCTCTGAGAGAAACAAAAATAAAAGCTCAATTTGATATGGAATCAATCAAAAATTATAGCTTAGAAAAACTTCCCATGCCTTCAATGCCACTGGAGCAACCTTAGAAGGCTTGTATAGACGTACACATGAATACTGATGTTATTAATAGCAGAAGGATGCCGGAAGGCGCCTATGTCTACATGTCTACCGTGCCAAGATTTATTTGAGATTTACACTATGCAATTAACATGTTTTGTACTTAAAACTCTCCTTTCACAAACACTAGACTTCAATATTATTAGATCATAAACATAAATGTGATAACTCAGCACACACCCAGGTCGCTCCAGGTACTAATCTATTACTGTACATCATTAAGGATTTCTATTTTACAGTGTACCTCATGGTTCAAACGGTTATTTTTGAATCCTTTTTGACAAGACAAATCTGAAGTAACGAGTGCTAATTGTTGCTGACAAATGTGTAATCTTGTTTAACAGTGGAGGTGGAAGACACATTCACCATCATCATCACCAAGGCTGACCAAGACTGACCAAGGCTGACCAAGGCTGACCATGACTGACCAAGGCTGACCATGACTGACCAAGGCTGACCAAGGCTGACCAAGACTGACCACGGCTGACCAAGGCTGACCAAGGCTGTCCAAGGCTGACCACGGCTGACCACGGCTGACCAATGCTGACCAAGGCTGGCCAAGGCTGACCAAAGCTGACCAAGGCTGACCAAGACTGACCAAGGCTGACCAACGCTGACCAACGCTGACCAAGGCTGACCAAGGCTGTTTACGGCTGACCAATGCTGACCAAGGCTGGCAGAGGCTGACCAAAGCTGACCAAGGCTGACCAAGGCTGACCAAGGCTGACCAAGTCTGACCAACGCTGACCAACGCTGACCCACGCTGACCAAGACTGACCAAGAATCTGTCTATTGTCATATTTCATTATTGTTATTTCATGTGACACTATTATTTTTGACAAGGGGCCTTTTCTCTGCACCTCAAAAACAAATGCTGAAATCTCATTCAGTACATTTTCAGTTTTGGAAGTCGGACATGACCTGTCTCTCGACCTTTGACCCTGAAGTTATCTGTGCTCCAAATGATGTTAGCATGAACGCATTTGGTCGACAGATGGGGCAGGCGTAACTCAAACTCTCTGACAGGCCATGTGTTTCCAATTAAACGCTCAGAGGTGATACAGGTGGGACGGCTTCATACTGGCCAAAGATATCTCGTCCAAAAAAAGACTAGATAAATCGTCTAAAAGTTTAAGATTTATTATATTTATTTATCCATAAGGTTCCTTAAATAAGACAAAATAAACAAATGCTTAAAATTGTATGATGTAAAAGTCATTCATCTGTATTCTGTAGAGGCCACAGAGGGGCTAAAGTAAAACTGGACTGAAATATTGGTCAAAGTAGTAACTCACAAAGTCTGATTTGATGTTGCTGTAAAGAGACTAAAGTAAAATAATAATTCTGACAGCTTATCTACATTCCATTTTTTTTGTTTTTACAAATTATGTTTAGATTCAGACCAGAGTGAGCCATTGTCCAGAACATAGACAATCTGTGCACTTTACAACACTCTTGGGTAAACCTGACCCATCCTTCCTGCAGCATGTCCGGTCATGTCCAGTTACATTTTCCATATGGACTCGGGGGAACCCATTTCAATGTAAAAACTGAATTCAACTTTTAATTGATATACTAGTCACAAAAAGTTAGGGGTCAAAGTTGCAAAAAATGGAAATGGCAGGGATATAATTGAGCATTTCATAAAAGTAGGGTATTTAAGTAGAGCCAATAATAATATATAGGTCATAATAATAACAATAATAATAATAAAAATAATAGTAATGCATTTTATGAGCATTCTGTAATTTCACCCAAAAGTAAAAAAAATCTAAATATTTTGTGACTAGTATTTGGCGTGTGAAGAACTGGTTAACCCAGGTTGCAACTACTATTTTACTGTACAACACAACAAATCAATAAAAAAACATTTTTATTATTATTATTAAGAAGCAAAAATGGTTGCTTTTGGTTGGTCATGATAAAACCTAAACACAACTTATAGCGGTAACAAAGCATTAATAAATATGTAAATAACAATACCTGAATTAATGAGCCGTTTATAAATACTGAAAATTATTAATGTTGAAGTAATGGTTTGTAAATATTAGTTAACTGGTTACTAATGCTTAACTAATGCAAATAATAGTGTGCAGGTATTATAAAGTGATAGCAGAACTGAATGCCTTAACACGGTGGTAGATTTTACTTTGGGTTTACACTTTCTTATTGTCTAGTTTCATAGAAGGGAACTATTCTTCTTCTGTATTTTTGGGATATGTTACACAGCTCTCACTCTCACATGTGGACGATAGACCAGTCGTTGGAGTGTGCTTTACAAGATCTTAGAGCAGATCAGGACCAGATGGAGCCGCTTCCTTCCTCCTGTCTCTACGTAACGTCTGAACCGTTTGTGTTTGACTTTTTAGGATTAAGATAAATAATAGAATAGTGTAGGATTACGTTTGTTACATTTTTACATGCTGGAGAATCTAAATGTTCCATAGTGATTGAATGTGAATAGCTGCCTGTCAGTGTCTCAAAGTGTCAGCCCTGCAACTAGTTGTCTTTACTTAAGCTGTACCTCACCTAAGGCCCATAGCTGCTAGGATGTCGTGTATAAAAAAAACCCTGAAAAATAAATAATACATTTGTTGCATTTTTATTGCTTAAACCTAATTTTTCCTTATGTTTATCAAGATTCACACATAAATGCAATCATTTTTAATATGCAAAACAAGTTCAACACTAAAAAACTAATAAACTAAACTCCTCTGACAGCAGGTCGTAAATCTCCCAGAATGCCATGCGTTTGACAGAGCGAGCAGCTGGTTCGTGATGTGAGAGTGAGTGGGTGGGTGGGTTTGACAAGCTCTGAAATCCAGAAACCATAGAAGTGACCTATATTTTCACAAGTCCACAAAAACAAAACAAAAAAACTGAGATTTTGGTGTTTGGGAATCGAGATCAATAACAGGAAATGTCATTTGCAAAAGTAAAAGGGGGAACTTATAATAATATATATTAATAAGCAATTAATGTAGACAACAATTACAATGTAAATGACCAAGACATTAACACAGTCAACCAAACACCAGAAACACAAAAGACTTCTATGTAAACATGGCCTCTCTCTGGACAGATATCATTTTCACAACTTTTTTCAACAACTTTTCCACAATTAAAAATCTGACCAGTAAAAGTCAGTTTGATAAGTGACAAACATACCACTTTTTGTATTTGCTTTTGATGCTGTCTTTCATAGTGAAAGAATGCAGGAAGTGAGCAGTTAAATCAATATGACACTGATATATATATCTATAAAAAAGATAGCCAACTCTGAGCTGGCCTATATTATCAGTCTTACTGTTTGGGAATTACCTCGGAGAGTTAAAAAAACAGGAAAAATAACTTGAGATGGTCGGATATTGAATATTTTTGTTGTTTCTGGAGATCATTTTCAATTTAAAACCTAATAATCTGTCCAGATAGCTTAACACCTATTTACTACATAACATATAGGTAAAACGTTTGTTAAAAGTTGGCATACAAGAGCCATGTTTATAGCTAGCTTGAGAAAGGGGTCTATCTGGGAAAATAAAAATGTCCCACATTTGGAAATACTATACAAGTACTTACAGAAATAGTTGGTCAATGTATGCTCAGATTTAATCACCACAAGTTAACTACAGAAAATGTAACTGACTCAGATCCCAATGCTACTAATTCAAGTCATTCTGAACAAATAACGTCATGTGTTTAGTTTGCGTCCCTATTTAAATGAATGGACAGTAATGTGTGTGCCAAACTTCCTCTTTTGGTGAGGCTGTTAAACCATCATCTTACCTTTCTCCCTCTTCTTCCTGGTGCGGTCGAGGTGGTCTTTGAGCATGATGCGTACTTGTCTCTCATTGGTCAGATCTCGGATGAAGGCGTGTCTCAGGAGCGTGTCTGTGGTGGGGCGATGGAGATGGTTCTTTATCAAACAGCTGTCCATAAAAGAGAGGAAACGCTTGGACCTAGAATAAAAATTAAAAAGAGATAAATATTGTTCTAAAACTGTATCTATGCAATGCAACTATGGGCTTTAGGAGGGGTACAACCTGGACAAACATTCACTCTCACATTCATTCACTATCGAACAGATTCTCCAGTTCAACTACACACGTCTTTGGACATTGGGATAAGGGGAAAGAACCCATGGTAACACGGGTAGGACATGCAGACTTCACTATGGTGTGACGAAACAACATGAAAATCAAGCATACTTAGACAATAAAGTAGTGAACATTTACTTTACCTAATTCAGGAACCCCATTAGCTATTCCTTCAGCAATAACTATTCTTCCCGGGGCCCATATTACCCTCTTTATAGATCGTTTTATAGATAGTTATAACATGTGCTTAATAGTTTAATGGTGAAGTATGAGACTTCTTGTGTTATTTGTGAAGGCTGGAGGTAAATGCACTTGAAAATTTAACATTAGAGACTAGTTCTATTAAAAGCTGGTGTCCTCTGAACTAATGGTCCTCATTACATTAAAACTGGATGAACAGCAGCATCAGCTCAGCACAATTTCAACTCCGTCAGGAACATTTTCCTCATATATTCATCAGTGGGGTGAGGTAATCAGAAAGGAGTTAAAAATGAACGAAAATGATCATATGTCCTATCAAATCACATTCCACAGTCACACAATGTTGGTGGTGAGCTACCTCCATCCACAGCTGCCCTGGGGCGGACTGACACCCTTACTTACTACCCCAACAGCTCTACAACCACAACCAACCAAGTCACACAGCATTGTCAGAAAGACTGGAGGTAGGCTCAAGGACACAACAGCAGTATAAACTGGGATTGAACCACCACCCCCTCTCTCCTAGTACACCAGTACTGTTTTCACAAATGCAATCAACGAGAGACCAGACTAACGACTTAGTGCAGAATAGGAAAAGAGTTAGTCACAGCTGGCCAGGATACCAACCCTCCAGTTAGTGAATGACCCACATTTTCTCCAGAGATAATGCTTCAAAATATTTATTCAATGGCATATTTTTGATGATGCAAATGAGTACTGTATATCTCAGGTCAAAATCCGATTCACACAGCCCACAGAGATTTGTTTATTGATAGAAGCCATTACATGTGGTTGTAACGCTTACCATTTCTTTGACTTGAGTTTGGGCGGAGGGTTTCGAGGGATCAGGAACAGAGCTCTCATCGGATGCATGTCACA
Organism: Philypnodon macrostomus; assembly: GCA_036025475.1. Taxonomy (NCBI): domain Eukaryota; kingdom Metazoa; phylum Chordata; class Actinopteri; order Gobiiformes; family Eleotridae; genus Philypnodon; species Philypnodon macrostomus. The sequence continues at coordinate 7,472 of JAVQKC010105491.1, read as the reverse complement.
AAGGGCTACAACCAGACACACAAAGAAAACAAACACACAGAAGAAGTGGGGAGATTCATGATATGGACACACAAAGAAGTCATGAAAAACAGAGAGTGAAAGGAACCAAAATAAGTCAGTGAAATCCGCTCAACCATAAATATTTGAACAAAGCAGTGAGTGAATGTGTCGCTGGGTTAACTTACGAGGGGCTCCTTCAGCCATCTCCAAAGCTGTGATGCCCAGAGACCACAGGTCGCTCTGTAAGGGAGAAAACAAGGTTAAAAAATGAGCTAATAAAGGGGTCAACTTTCACCACTATGAAATGTTTGGGATATGTTTTTGCCTCTGGAACGGCACTGGAATGACGGTAGTGTAGAGTAAGGATATCGATAGTGTTGGAGTATACATTTCTAACAGGGTGTTTCAGCGTTCATATTTTCAGGCTGGTAACAATTCAGCTGAAATGGCCAATTAACATACCGTATGTCCGCACTAGAGGGCGCACTGGATTATAAGGCGCACTGTCAATGAATGGTCTATTTTTTCAGATATAAGGCGCACCGGACCATAAGGCGCATTAAGCGAAACAAAACAGTCAGACAAGTCAGTCAGTCAAACTTTATTAAACGCATTCACAATAACTCTCAACATTGTTCAAACGTTAATGGTGTATTCACAATAACTTTCAACCTCTTTCATTTGTAACATGTAAAAATGATATGGCCATTTTGGGGTCATATGTAAACGCTAATAATAATACACTACTAATATTACGGTGAAGCATAGTACCGGTATGTATTACTCCTCGATGCTCCTGACTCCCGGAGCTTTGTAGTTTACCGAAGTCGTACCAAAACATGTTGACGGAGCGCCTTGAGCGCCATGTGACACAAAATCGCTTGGAGGTCAGTAAGCACAACCAGAATTAATCCATATATAAGGCACTCCGGATTTAAGTGCGCCCTGCTCATGCCTTTCTTATGTTGAGAGCATGTTTGTGGAACTAAACCAGGTGAATACAGTTACTAAATAAAAAGCCCTAGCAGTGGGCTTGTGTCACAAAAGTAAGACACGGTGTATTTTCCAAATATACAACACAATATGTTGCTGCAATTTTGTATATTGTTCTTTCGGGAATTGACTGTAAAACTCGTCTGCGCATGTGGTGTCTGATTTATTGCGTTTACTGTACACCTTTGTAAAACCGTTTATACGAGACAAGTGAAAGAGAGTGCTCCAGCACATTTGGCCTGATGTGTAGAGCTGTGGAGGGAGGAGTATTATTCACTGGGGCACTTTTATCCCCAGCTTAGCTTTGTGTCCGGCTCAATTAAGCAAAGCACATACACTTTTTACAGACATTATCATCAGAGCTTCTGGCTACGTCCCACCAGCCCCACTATACTCTATTCTATTTATTCTGCTGGTAGAAACAGAAGGGAGCAGGGAGGCGGGGGTCTAACTGGCCTATTTTCATGTGTCAGTTTGGGACGCAGCGGGGAAGTCTGAGTTTGTGCTAGTGTGTGGATATTTCTTGGCCATGTCAATTGCTTTGTGCCTGCTGGAACTCCTTCTGGGGTGAATGTTTTATTCCCCATACCGGTTGTTACTAGAGGACGAGAACAAGTAAAATATGAGTCAGACACATGACCTCCGGGTGACCCCTTAGAGCCGAAAGGGAGAGGAAGTGGAGCGGCCGAGAGTTCTTGTCAAATTTGAAGGAAAAGAACCAGCAGCATCAAGTGTTTACTCATGCCGGCAAATTAATCTTCAATCATTCTTGATAAGCCACGTAATATCAATACAGTCCTACCTTTTTTATAAGCCTATGGACGAGTGGTGGACCACAGGGCAGAAATAAGTTAATACAATATGCTTTTGTCAGGACATTAAGTCACTTCAGAGATGTGAAGCGGCTATTGAAAAAGCACAATACTCACAGTTTTTGCATTTTTGTGCATAATTGTGCACCATCCACTTCCCTGTCAGAAAAAAAAAAAAAATTACTATTTATTATTATTACATTTGCACATGTTTGGGATATCTGACTGCAGTTGGTCTATCTCCATATCTTAGCGTAGCAGTAGTCAAGATGGATTGTTGTGTCAAGTATATAATATGATTGTGGTTTATTCATTTGAGACATTGTCTCTCATAAAAGTTTGTTGAATGTTGTTAATCTCATAAAGGTGACCTGTTCTGACCTTTCTCAATCGACGTTTCCTGGGACTCCAACAGAAACAAGATTTACAGTGTGAAACCCATATGTAGTTACTTGCTTACTTGCTGTAGTGAAGACCCTTGTACATCAGCATTGTGGACTTAAATTAACAAATCTGGCTTGTCAGTTCATTGATATTGATGTGAATGTTGAGTCATCAGTAGTATCTGCGTTGTAGTTTTACGTTGTATGTTTTCTTTCTGAAATTGTTTATCGTTTCATTGCTGTGACTTGGTTGGAATATTTGGGTTGAACAGATACATAACTGTAAATTGAATTAAGATTAACAGAAAGTCTTTTCTTTAACCAAACTTACTCTTCCCAATATGTAAATGTTAAAAATGTGTATGGTGGTAGTATCTGCAATTTAGACATTGCTTTCATAGCTCAAACAACTGAAGACACAGCAGGAAGATGAAGATAACAAATGGGGTTGTGCAACACAGTAACAGTAACAAAAGGCCACATTATCATAATTTATATCTCTGTCATGCTCGACCACCGTAAAATGTATGCGGATTTGTTAATACACCTAACTGACACGCCACATATTTAAGTAGCTTAGCAGGCTAGCATTATAGATCCCTCCAAAGTTTGTAAACAGAATGTTCTAAATTCCGGAATTGGAGGCAAGACCATAATACACTTTTAATGGAGAAATTAGAATTGGCCACAAAATATCGCAAACTAAGATGGTTTTGAGAAATGACTCTGCTACATAGGAAACATTAGTAAAAGTATCTCACATTGTATGTATTTATTGTACACATTAGTAACAGTTGGACTTTTGGCTGGAAGCAAATTCATGATTTTTAGATTTTACAGAAATGCGCACACTATTTTTTTCATTGTATACTTAGAATTAGTCTATCCCTCCCCACAAAGCTAACTTTTTGTAAAGTTAACTCACTTTTGCCTCCAGTAACCCCCATTCTATAATTTTGAACATTTCTGGCAAATATTTTAAAGGGTCTAATTAGCCTGGTATGTTACATTTACTGCTCATATTGATCTTGTGGCTACATTCTTGCCTGCTACTTTTCTGGTGGGCAATATGGCGCTAAAAGATCATTTTTACTGTAACAATGCTATGCGTGTGTTATGAAGAACATTGGATTGGGAGTACATTGAATTTGTAGTTTAAATGTTTTTATGAATCAGTAGCCTTCTGTGTAAGACTAACTAAAACTGTGATAAAATCAAAATTGTAATCTTAATAAAATTGTGATATTATAACTTTATTATGAGTTACTGTGAATTAGAAATCATAGAAATACAAAATCATAATACTAAGTGCACAGTTGGGAAATCCCGACAGCCATAAGTCAGTTTGTGAGCGTCCACTTTTATTTCCCCTCCTGCTTGTATCCTTTCAGATGGCAGCAGCCAGCCTATCATTTTAATATAAGACATAGCAGACATTAATTGTCCCTGAGAGTTTTCATGTTCCCGCGCTATAGATCTCAATTTTATTGGGTGTTTTATACAAGTCCTGATGTGGAACTCCTGACGCGCTGCTAATCGACACAATAGATCTTGTGGCTGCTTGGGCCTGTCAGCGCTCTTTAAAAGAAGCTCAACAATAAGCATAGGGGGCTGCAGTGTGACGGCCGTATACCATCTGACGGCTACATGGCATTGGCAGACATTCTACAGCGCTTTCATGTCACCTGTGATTGCACTGTTTTATCTGTGTTATGTTCTTGTCAAGATGCCACTCCAAAATGTATTGTCTACTACAGTACAAAGAAGCACACACTCCTTTTATGAAAGCCAGTAAACATTATCTGAGAGTGCCAAAGATTGTTGTGAACTTTCTGATACTTTGTGTAACATTTTATCTTGCTATTGTCTAAGTCCGTTATGTTTGGCATGTGGTGCATTGATACTGTTTTCAGTGGTAACATTAATTGGCACAATAGGAAGAAAATGTTCTAGCCATAACTAGTGACCATGACTCAAAGGTAAGATAATGGGGGCTCGTCCCTCGTGGCATTATATTACATTGTTTTTGCAAGAACGTGTATAGTATAGTAGGTGTGATCACCAAATGCCCCAAGGCATCAAAATGTAAAATATTTGGATAAAGTAGTAGTCTTTAATTTTTTAAATTTCATTAATTTGTGATGGTGTTTGGATGCACCCTGCAACTATTGGCCTTGTGCAGAGTAGATCTTGGACAATTGTTATGGGGTTGAATATGTTACACACTATAGAAGTGTGGGCGTTCATGAACCTAAACTGTAACATGGCAGGAGACTCAACACTGATAAAAATGTATTGCATCATTTCAGAAGGTTCCTTAAATAATATTGGAATATGTGTGGGTCTATTAATAATGGAATGTGCAAATCATAGACATTGACAGAATATTCTAAAATAAAATAAAAAAATCAGGACAAACCTTTTTTCCGTGAGCTGACCTGTCTGGGCTGACTACATGTGTAACTGTCATCTCCCAGCACCCAAGCAGTGATCCATACTCAGCATTACTGCAGCAGGCATGTGATGCAGAAATGATGAGTTGAATATTTGACAGTGATGCTCCCTGGAAGACATCCAGGCACCTCTTAATCACTGCTGTCTAGACTAAATAAATATTTGAAGGAGTCCACTTCAAGACCACCGCCGCTGGTACTCGGGAAGCTAAATCACCAACAGTTAGGAGTTAACATATCTCCTTTCTGTGGGCCGCGTGAGTCGAGTTAATCATTTTTGACACATTAAGCTGCCATTATAGGGTGTAAATGCTCAGAGGAAGTGCTCTTGGATGTGAGGAAGAGGCTGGAGAAGGAGGATGCTTGAATCCTGATCCACCCCAGAGAGGCAATTAAAGCTCTAACATGTGATATTCAAGAGTCAACATGTGTAAGCCTCTGCTCTACCAATAGAGGAGACTGAACTGATTAGAAACTGCAAACATGGGTCAGTTAATACTTGTGTTGTATGTATATATTTTTTTTCAGATTTAAACTGCATTCATGACCGGGTACACAGTTGTAGGGTGTGAATCAAGTGTGCTAAAGGTTTGCATATGGACTCTGAGTTGTTCACTTCATTCATTTTATTAAGTTACAAAGTTGGGTTTCTTTTTCTACCCAGAGCACATGAAAGCAGCATTCGTCTGAATGGAGCGCTTGGGACTCATTATAAAAGTTGAATTCTCTCCTGTGCATTCCAAGTTGGACAAATACAAAAGTCCAGGAAAACAGCTAAAAGCCAACACCATAGTCACTCTTGATTTATGCTTTGAATAATGGTCTCAACACTATATGGGAGTATACATTTTGTTATGGCTAAAGTTTCAAAAATCCAGGTGCTCTTTGAAGTGACTCCAAAGGACATAGAAGTGTCATTGATCAGCCCTCAGCCCACTCCTGACTGCTGCCGGTGGGGTGTTCTCCAGACGGACACAAACACGTCCTGAGTCAAACCTGAGGCAGAGTGGCACTAAGCCAGGGACAATTTCACCAATCCTTTTAATGTGTTGCAACAGAGTGACCTTCAGATGGTGGGCTGTTACACTATTGTCTATACCTCAACACCTTCACACATCACCACAGACACCCTTAAGTGATGCTTTAATATAGCATAAGGCGTTTAGCTATTTATTTACATCTGATTTATTTAAGCCTTAAAGGATACTGGATACTTTCTTTAAAGAACAGATTTCCTGGTAAAAAAATATTTGCTACAGATGGTAGTCTTTAGTTGGTAGTCTAATTTCTTAGTTCTATGAAGTCTGAATGTTCTCCTTGTTAAGCATGGATTTCTTTCTGGGACCTCCCACTATCCAGAGACACACACAAAATAGCCTTCCTTGGGAGACTTGGTCCTCCCTGTTTTTTGAACATGGATAGGTGGGGTGACACACCAGTGCTCTCTAATGGGTGCTGGGATTGGTCTCTTTAAAGTCCTGCCAGTGTGAGAGCTGATGCTTCATATATCACCGTGATTATAGGCCACATTAGCTCAAGTGCCTCTCGTTCTGTTTAAGCTGTGTCAGTGATTGTTTATCCATTCAGTCCATTGCAGAAATAGACGCTTCAACACTTAACCATTGCTGCATAGGGTGTATATTCCCATAACTTTCAATATTAATTTTAAAATGGCTTTTAAGTGCTTTCAGTTTCAAAACGGTTTAAACCCATTTATGTCTTCTTTTTTTTAATTTGGCTTTTGCTTTGTGATTTCTCCGATTAATGACTCCATAATTACTAATTACTGCAATACACCATATTTTGTTAGAATTTGTTTATCTCCTGCTGAAACAAAACCAAAATAGTAGTAATTGTATTCATAGTGTTTGCCTTATTTGTTCATTGCTGTAGGCACTTAAATATGATTAAGTTGGCTGTTCCACATTTGAAAAACAAACAAACAAACATATATCTAATGAAACTAGTTTCTTGCGCTCGTTTTTAAATTCCATTGTCTATCCCGAGAGCATAAATTAGCTCAAGTAAACCGTAATTGTCCAGTCTCCTCCTCTGTTTGGAGTCCTTGTAAACCGTGACAAAGTGATGTACAAGAACAAGAGGACTAAATGGACACCAGTATAAAATGTCTTTGTACCTGTTACATTTATTGGCCTCTCAGTAATTGGTGCTGTTAATTTGAGTGTATGCACTTTACAAGCTTATGCCCCGCGAACATTACCCCATTGTAAACTATGACGAACCGCCCACACATATGCATAAAACATTAAACCTGGGCTATTGTGTTAATGGGCCCAGGGCATTAGCTTGTTGGGAGTTCAATCATTTTTTTAGACAGTTGTCATGCAAATCAATGAAAATCTTGCCTGACTTGACATTGGTTTGATCTTTTGGTTTGTAAATGACTTACTCTGTTGTTAGTTGGTTGTCAACATTTCTTCCTCCATGGTCATCCTTTTACACTTAGTTTTTAACATTGCAAGAAGCCTATAACTCTAGCATACTTTCTGCTTGCTGATATACTGGGAATACTGTGAATTTATATACAAGTCATATAAGGTATGCTATTCCACGGAATTGGTGATAGTTCTGTTTGAATGTACTCGGGGACTTAAATTTGGACTGGAACGACAGCTCGTCTAAACCATTAAAAGCTCTTGCAATGAAACTTGGTCTCACACAACTAATCAAAAATCCAACAAGAATAGGGAAAACACGTAGCTCTGTGCTTGACCTGATTTTTACTACTCAACCCTCCAAATTTGCTCTTTCTGGTGTAATTGAAACTGCTATTTCTGATCATTCTCTTATTTATACAGTAAGGAAAAAAA
>JAVQKC010105459.1:0-36736 GCA_036025475.1 Philypnodon macrostomus | reverse complement strand
GATCCAGCAAAGACTTTTTGAGTTATTGCGTTCACAGTTTTGGCCCGTTATTAATTAATTACTTAATTCATATTCATCGAAGAAGTACCCAAATCGATACAGTTCGGCGTCTTTATGGTGTGTACCTGTGTGCAAATGTTGAAACTGATCCGGAAATTCACAGCTAGGATCTGCGGACGCGGACGAACACGCTTCGCCGATATAACTAGTCACATCAAGTGTAAGGCCTAGCCATGAGAGCAATTACAGATTCTCTTATTCTGTCTATTATACATTAGTTCACTTTTTTATTGCCATTTTTGCTGCAATGATTAGTTGGCTGATTTATAGCTGGTTGCCCACTAACCCCAAGGTTGGTGGTTTGATTCCCACTCGGCTCATACTACTACAGTGTCCTTAGGTAAGACACTCCATCCACCTTCTCTATTTATGAATGTCTGTGATAGTGGTCATGTGTTTGGGGGTGGATAGAGGGTGTAGGCACAGTATGGCTGCCACAACTCTTTGCCCCAAGACCGCTGTGGCTACCACCATCTTACCACCATTAGTGTAATTGTATATTATATATTGCTTTACTTCTACTTATACTCAATTAACTTAATTAAAAGTTACTAGCCATTAGGTTAGGAAAAATATATATTTACTATTCTGGCTCTGGTGACTCACTAAAGCACAAAGACATCATGTTGAAGTCCAGTAGTTGACTTTTAATCTATTTACAATGATCTATGTGGAACATTCAGTGCAGTTTTTTGTTGTTACTGAGGCCTGTCACATAATTTTATATAGCCCAAGGCTGAACAAACTTACACAACCAACCACATCATACACAGTACCCAAACACACCGTAGTACAGTAAGCTCTTCTTTACTACAAAAAACATGGAGCAGATTACTGGTTGTCACTTGTGGCTTTGGCTGAGACCTCTTTGTGTGGAGCTGATGTAAATATTTTGCAGCTCATTTCGTAAGTCTCACCCCACACCTGTGGCCCCATTCCTCACAGCCTACACAGCGGCGGAATAGCAGACTGACACCGTGATAGGTCTATGTCGGCTCTACTATGTGTGTACATGGCGGTATTGAGTTGCAGATAAGGTGGGCAGCTCAAGACATAGGCAATCTAAGTTAGAAGCTCCTCACTGTACATACAAGTTCCCTGAACCGTAACCTGAAGGGATAATTATTATGCCAGCATTCATTATGGAGATAATTCAAGCCATTAGCGCTGATCTGCCTCACAGCACTTCCATGCAATAACCTTAGCATGTTAACAAGAGGGGAAAGCCTTCTCTCGCATTTCTAACAAAGGGAGCTCCGAGTCCTCCAGCCAAAAGTAATACCATCCAGGTGAACCTCTTCGCTCGTCTATCTTTCCCATTGACCTCTGTCACACCTCGTACCCTCAGGAGCGGTCCCATGTGCAGCTGTGTGTTGGGATAGCCGCAGCCTGGGGGCCATTGGCACTAAAGCCTGTCATTCTCTCTGGGTTTGTGTCTATGAAGTGACAGGTCCGCTGAGCTCGGGTGCGACAGGTGAAGCTCTGTCCGGATGCCGCTGATGGATGGGCCAAAGTAGAGCTGCAGGCAGGTCTTATAATCTTACAGGCTGACCTGAGTGACAGCTACTCACCACATTCTCACACATATATACAACTCAGGGCTAACCAAATACACTGAACTGTGAACATATCTAAAGCCAGTTGTGTGAGGAAATATGCTAAAGGATTCAGAGTAATTTCCACTTGTCTTTTAGGAACTAGCGTCAAGTGGAAAATAGGTTTGAGAACTTAATACACCACGCAGGTCAATTGCTTTCTGATGAAAATCAAGTGGCTCTGGATCTCCTCACATTCAAAGTGTCTGTTCTTCAAAGCCTGATTCAATCTGACTAATCCTAAATGTTTATTTAAAATTGAGCAGACTTGGAAACAGTGGCTTGCTTCTCGAAATGGATGTATAGACCTGCCCCTCCATGTAGTCTATTTTGTAATTGGTTAGATGTAGTTTGATCTGCATCCATTTATTGAGTAGCATGTCAGAATTTACACACACTGTTGCTACAATATATGCATCTCTTTTTCAGTTTATGAACAAGTAAACTGTCTACAGGTATAATGTTGTAGGCTCCATATAACAGACTGCCTAAGGGCAAAAGACAAAGTTCAGGTAAGACCAGAAGTTCAAAGGTAAACTCTAGTTTAGAAAAACACATTGCCTGTTGTTCTGTGTAATTTTTGCTTCTGGGTATTTTCCAACAGTGCAGGGGAAAAACTGAAGCAAGACCCTGTGTTTTCTCTGAGTCTAACACAAGCCGTGATTAATTGAAAGTATTACCTGTTCCTGATTTTTCTTGCTGATTTGGTGTGACATTTTGTGGTACAACCTTTATAAAACAAATAGTGCTCAGGAGTTCCCCAGTGCTTAGTCTAGATTTTTATGTCAGACACTTAATGATATGGGAAATGTCTTATTGGAAGAAGTTCTGACCAGTAGCCAAAGAAAAGGCTCCGAGCTATCCATTACTGAACCAGAACTGCAATTTGGAAAGGGCCTCTGACTCACACTTGTGTTTGTTTTTAAGACTTGGATCTACAGTGTGTGGTCAGTGGCTGTTTTTTTAATATATATATGTGTGAGGGTGACCTGGCACCATGTGGAAGAAAAAACCTGAGTCCACATAAAGGCCAGCGGCTGTAAAACACCTACGCCGCAGTCTGAGCTCCCAGGTGGACCCACGCTGCCAGGACAGAAGGCCGGAGCTGGCTGGTCCACAGGTGCTCACAGAAGCTGGGATTGTTCACCCAGGGGACGGAAAAGGGGGGATGGGTGGTGATGACATTGAAGAAATTGTGCAGACATTTTGATTAGCCAAACAGGGTAGTTTCTAATTGCAAATACTGGTCAGATTTGCCAAACCATTGTAACACAGTTAAATGTTAACTACATGGTATAAGCATAATAATTGAGTCACTATTAGCACGTAACCCACAGCTCACAGCATTTTGGCCTTGACCACAGAAAACCATCTGGATCCTTCCTGACACATTTATGGAGGCTTGGGACTGACACAAAGAGTGCACTGGTTTGTGTCCCTTTGTGGTTAAATTCTTATAGCTTATATAATTGAAAAAAGCAGCTCATGTTCAAACCAGTTCTGTAAATATTATTTAGAAATGTCATTTGTTAATAGTTTTTCAGTTTCTAGTCGTTAACGGAAATGGATTCATTAAGTAGTTTTGCGGTCAGCTTAACATACAACACCCACTAAATCATTACAAAGACTAACACAAGGATCTATACAGTTATACTGACAAACAAGCATAACGTCAGCCCTCTAACCCCTCCTTCACACTCAGGCTTCTGTCTGCAGCAGGCCGCCCTCACAACCGCTCCAGACCTGGACATTCCTCAGACTCATGCGAGGGAGGGGTCCGGGGCGGAGGGGAGAGTGGGGGAGTTTTTGGTCCGGAGATCAGGGGCCAAGTGGAGTCCTGACCGGCTGGGACCTGGGTGTGAATCAACCTACGTGTTCCATTTCATAAACACATTGTATAAACTCAGTCTGCGGTGGCGTGCATAACCGGTACAATAAGCCAATGCAAACAGTATTAAAAGTGAATGTACCTTTATGGTTTCCTACATATCATAGAACAAGACAACCAGGACAGGGCGTCTGTTACCCCAAAGAGTCGGTGTGTTTTTACATATGCGAGCGCCCTGGTGACTAATGTCTTCTCTCACCTTCGTATTTCTGCTTTGGTTGTGCTCCTGAAATGTGTCTGCATTCTCACAGCAGATTTTGACACTTGTATGGAGAGAGAAATACAATACTTTTTGCAGCTATGAGAATGCATGGTAAACCATAGTTAAATATTATGATAACTGGGAATGTATATATAATGTGCAGCCTTTTTGCACCACTTGATATGCATTATATGGTAGATTAGGATTCTTTTGGGGAGTGATCAATTGGCTTATTCATTCAAAGGCCAACATTAAATATAGCAAAGGGATATTTTTGTCTTCCAGACTCCCACTAAAGTTAGTCAACAAACATGACACGGCAAGGAAACACTGGGCGGTATTCTTCGCCCTTGCTCACTCAATGGCACTTTGTGTGTGTGGGTTTGTTGGTGTTTGAATGGGGTTGAGGGCAGAAGGAGACAAGACTGGGCCCTGTCCCTAACTAAGAGGGCTTTGCAGTATATCTCCCAAAAAGGTAAATTCACCCAAGTGGGGCAGGAAACCCAGCCCTGAGCCGTGGTACATGCATGCAGGCAAACACTGAGGGACACACTGGGGCACTTTTTGTTTTCTTTTCTATTGACCTCCACCGCTGCTACTGCTGCTGCTGCTGCTACTGTGGGGCAAGAGGTGCTGAGGTTTAACGGCTGCCTGCAAACTCTGAAGAAGCCAGAATCTGTTTTAAAATACCCTAAAAAATTATAGGACTACAAATATTAGTTCAAATGGAAGCAGCTTCTCATAAACAAGTTTACTATTTTAACTATAGTTTTGAAAGCACACTTTTATATAACTTGGCAGTTTGTTCAGTTTACAAAATGTAAAGAGAGTGCTTAGTGAACAAAAAAAAGGGTTCTTCCCACCATTACATCAGTACGTGTAGACTGCTCACATCTTTCTGTCTCTTTATGCTAACTGACAGACTGAATGACGATTGTGTAGACAGAACGCAGTTACATATACCCTTCATGTCAAAGTGAAAAGATTATGAGCACAAATGAGAGCGCAGTAATTTCAGAGCCCCATTTAGCCGCCATTCTTTTTTCGTGCCGAGCGAGCCTGAAATTATTGTACGGTACCTCTTAAGGCAAGTGTCCTTTTGTGTGTGTTTCTGACACTTGTAATTACAGAATTAAGACACACTAACCTGTTTGCAGCAGGCCGATCCCACTGTCTGTTTGATCATAATGCTTCTGAATGTCTTGCACAACGCCTGTAAACACAAGAGGAGAGGATTATGAGTTATTCTGACCACACAAAGGCTAAATTAATACAGTCTTTACTGGAGGATCCCACAGTGGTTTTAGTCTGATGTGATCATCCATTCAGCAATCCCAAAAGGGCACTGTACTGTCTGTCTACGTGTTCTCCTTGGCTGGTACTGAGTTGACATGTCATTAAAATCTAAATTACACCCACAACAACAAAAGGAATGGCAGAATTGTTAGATTCACCTCTTCAAAATTGACTCAAGACTTCATGTAATGGGATTAAATTTGACATGTATTTTGATTTTTCTCATTTGTTGTAGTGAGGTTATGTTTTCAGTTCTACTCTTATTATGGTAGACACAGTAAAAACAATATATATAAAAAATAATAATATTATATATCCCGATTACCAAAACAAACATGAGTAATCTGTGTTAAAATTCACAAAAACCTGTAAAAACGTTTATAGGAGGGTTTATACATTTGTTCATTTGAGTTAAACCAACTTTATGGCTTTTACAGTGTACAGGAGCTGCCTCTCCTTCATGACACTGTAACATCTCATTTTAAACATGACAATATATTTGGCACTTGTCATTCACAATAGCCCTCCTCTGCTGCGAGAAACCGCAAAGTCTTTGAAGTAAAGCTGGGTCTGCCACTGTAACCCAAGAGCACTTATGTAGGAATGGAGCAGATCCACATAGTACGCATCCCTTTTAATGCAGTAAACAGCAGCTGGCATTTGTCCAGTAGTGCACAGAGGAACACATGTGAACAGCTGCTCATCAGAAAATACAGACATGTGGGTGTTCTGTGTAGAGACACCATAAAACCTAATAAAGTTTTAAACGCCCAGTAAACATCAAATGAAACGGAAGATCAGAGCTTGATAAATTGGGGGTAAATTATTCACTTTATTAGAGGCATCAATAAGAAGCAGATTGCAATTTAATGTTCGCTCAAAAAAAAAACACCAGCTTCGTTTCACAGCTTCATTTCAAAGTCTCTTTTTTGAGCGAAAGAAGAAAGAGCAAGAGAGGAATAAAATATTTGTATCGACTTCATATGCAGCGTGGAGCTTGGTAGACTGTCTGTGAAGCTGGCATGTTAGTCTTGGGGATTGCAACAGTGGCATGTCTAACATTTTAACACTCGGTGTAACCTTACATAACCTGACCCCAACACCAAAACGCAAACATAACCTCCTTGTCTTTATTGGGATTTAGCTCTGAAATGCCATAAGACCTATCTACTAAAAAAAGGCATACACTGTGTGATCGTCGCTGTCAGTTTTGCTATATTTGGTATAAGCCGTGCTATCTATTTGTCAACATAGACGCGGAGTTTCAAAGGCGGCCCTCTGGAAAGGCAGGTGCGTGTTGAACGGTGACTCTGAAGTTGAAACATACGTCAAATTCTTGTCATCTGAGACTAACCACCTGCTCACATTCTCATACACCGCAGCATACTTCCACTCAAGCGGCAGACTTTACTCTTTTATAATGGCCATATATTAGGTGGTAATATTCTGCTTAACACCTACTTTAGGGACAATGGAGGTCATGAATATTGCATTTGGAGAGATTAAACAACTTTCTCTGTGACCTCTGTGGCTTAATACAAGTCAGCAACACAGACCCACAATGGTGAATTATAATAAAAAAGCCTCATTGCTTTGCTGATGAATGTTTTAAAGTCGTATTATTTTGTCAATGTACTTGTTAGTAGGCCTGTCGCAATAACCAATTTGGAAGGATGATAAATTGCTTCAGAATATATCTTGATATTTGATATTATTGAGTAGAACGTTTTATGCCCCTAGAGCATGAAAATCCCAGTTTATACTATTTCAATATTAATTGAACTTTTAATTCTATAATTGAGCTTAAATAAAACATAAACAGCAATAAATGCATTCAGACGCAAAAATATTGACATCTAAATTCATTGCTGAATCATTTAATTCAGTAAAATAATATTAAATTGTGCAATATCACTACAAAGAAGGCTCTAGTCGGTTTGAATGATAATTCCCATTCAAACCCCAAAACCTCCTTCAAATGTATTCAAATGGAGTTTGAAGACAATATAATCACATTTAGACTTTTCTTTTGATCGCTCACTTCAATTTTTGTTGACTAATGACAACTAAATACATTCCGACCAAGTCACTTACAGTCAGTCCCTTCAGCCCTTGGCAGACATGTGCCTGTGACCCCCTGAGTCATGGCTGTCAAACAGATTGTAAAACAGTATAAGTGCTGCCGTAGAATAATTAGCCTGGATGAAGTACACACACACTCAAACACAAGGCATGCTGGGAGGAGGGGGAATCCTGGACCAGATGGTAGAGCGTCCCTCCTGGACACACTCTGCGTTTATCTGTGCCACACCCATATGCACTCACCACACACAACATGATGGGACCGGTGACTAAGGGCTTTACAATCTAAATGGACAAACTACAACCGTGGCCAAACAGTGAAACAAAATACACTGAACAAGATCATCAGATGGTTATAACTACAATTTCTAATCCTTTACATTATTCTATTTAAAAAAGAACTCCCTGTTTAGAGGAAATGTTTCTCCAAATCAGCCAATCAGAAATAAAGTGTAGTAACCACATATAATAAACTGCCAAGTGTTTGTACTACTTTTTGCACAGGTAAAAATGGTACAAATTATTATTAATATTATTATTATTTTTAATTCGTATATCTTCAAGGCAAGGCAAGGCAAGGCAAGTTTATTTGTATAGCACAATTCATACACAAGGCAATTCAAGGTGCTTTACAGAAAAGACAAGTTACAAGTCTTAAAGCACCATTGCCTATTGTCTATCAGCTACATTATCAAAGTTGTTGTCTGCTATTTTTCATATTGTGTCTTGTGTATTCTATGTCTTTGTTCTGTGATGTATTCCAGTAGTGGGAGCCCTATCAAAGACAGTGTAATAATGCAGTGGATTGGGGTTCACTGAGCTGTGTAATGAACTCAGCTAATCTGTCAGGGATTACTGTGTTTGTGTACTCTCTGTGTGGCTTCATATCACAAACGATTCTCTCTAAATGTCTACTCCTTTATTATCTCATCTAATAAGGCTTTGTCATATTATCTTGTCTTAATTAGCACAAGATCCATGTTTTAGACTTCAGGCCAATGCTACTGTCTCGTAAGGATTCAGTGATCCATTCAGAGTTGCTCACCTGCGTTGCCATGGATACCAGCATGGAGCTGCATTCAAAAAAAGGTTAGACAACAAAAGTCACTCTTTAATACATTTCTTAACTCCTTGTACAAGCTGCAACCACTGTATTGATTTACCATGAACATCTGTCCACCAGCATTTTGTAACAGCCTTTTCTTCCAATTGTGATCGCTAAGCAGCTCATATATAATACTGAAGTTGATGAATGGGGATCTGCAATGGCACTGACACATTGTAAAAGTGTATTATCATGCTGGGTCACCACTAGCTGGGACAGGACTACAACGCCAGTCCTGTGGATCTAGCTAATTGAACAATGTTAATGAGTTTCAGGCCTCCAGAGGACAGAGTGCATCTGAGCATAATACCAAGCCAGAAACACTGTAGGAATGTGGCAAGTCGACTTCTATAATCATTCACTGTAACTGCACAGAGGACACTCCTTGGCATCGTAGGGACTTTTACATTTGAGAAAGAATGAAACTAAATATTTATAGTTAATAGAATGCAATGCAATAGTTATGTTAACTCCGATGACATTGATTCAATATGGGCACTCTATGAGTTCAGAGGACATACAATAACACAATTTAACAATGTCTAGATATACAATAGCATATTTCTTGCTAATTATTATTATTAATACTCCCACATATCTGACAATACAAGCTTCCCTTCACTTGGCTTTACTTGAAATCACTGTTCGAAAAATATAAATTCTCTTTCTGTGGTATGTCCAAAGCAGCCAAATCATTTAGATCTTTGTGAGTTTTTATTGTGTATGCTCTAAATTACTGGAGTCACCCACTGCTGTCCAAACACACAGCTGAGTCGGGGCCACTGTGATGCTGACACTTATTCCACCGGCCTCTCATAAAGTCTGCCTTTATGAGCCCGTTTTTCACAGAGAATAAATGACTCAATTTAGTGAACGCTACCAGACCACAAACGCTGCTTTTAGCACGTGTGAATGGTGAACTATCAATATGAATAACACACTTATGCCAAGCAATATACAGGCTGCTAGTGTCCATGTAAATCACTGCAAATGATTTGATCACAAGGTTGAGTACAATGCATAGAAGCAAGCTATTATAAGTTTGCATTTGAAGGCTTTATGCACTTGAAAACCACATGTAAACACGCACCACACCCAAGCAGCTAAAAACGAATTCTATCATCTCAAAGAGGACAGCCATCATATCATATCCCCAAAAGACACTCGCCGATCTCCAGCCCCCAACTTCTATTTCTGCCCACAGAAACTAGGCTAAAAGGAAGAGCAGGCCATTTCAACAGTCACAATTCATAGCATTATCCACAAAGATGACTTCAATTTAAGTTTGGACATTTCTGATTTCTGATGTTGTGCTGGACTTCGAAAAAAAGGAGTCCATTGTTATCATTTAGACTAGTCAACTGTACATTTTGTACAAAACTAGGCCCACGTTTTTGTACCCGACAGCAAGGTAATGTACGTCTGCCACAACTGGCACCAACAAGCACCTTAATCAGACATTATGTGATTGCTAAGGCTTTTTATATTGTTAACGAGCAATTAAGAGGCCCCGCCCCCAAACCATGACAAACATGGGAAGGGTCTATTTGACTTTTTTGATTTGTCTGGATGTTTGTGAAGAATTTTTTTGACAAATTTTGTAAATTTCCCTAAAACTACAGTCTTCTTTCAGTCTATAGGGGGCGCTATAGAGGTAACTGCCATCATATTGGTCAGATGTGTTCAGGGCCGGGGGGTAATTAGGTATTTCAGGTTTAAGCCTAATCGGGCAAAGTATGTGCAAGTTAGAGGCTGTCAAATATACCTGACCTCCCAATTTCAATCCAAATTTGGCCGACTTCCTGTTTGTTGTAGGGTGGGGTCATAATAATATTTTATGTTGGGTACACTGTGGAGAATCACTGTATCACATTGCTCTCGTTAAAACAGAAGACTAATAATAAATTGGATTAGGACCACTTTCTGAATCTAAAGAATTTCAAACCATTGCAAGATAGGGCAATATACATATTCCCGGCACAATGAGTCAATATAGACAGGAACCAATTAATTTAGTGGGCACAAACCATTGCAATATCCACAATGTAAAAGACAATAAATAAGTGGATATCTTTTAGTCATCCAGGTTCGGGCATTAAGCGTATATATTTCCTATGTTTACAATTGTGATGTATATGCATGTTCCTCTTGCCCCTGGTTTGACTGCATATTCCGGTGAACCACTTTGCTGATGTGGCCTCCGCTCTTGGAAAAGGGGCGATCCCAGTTCTTGTATCAACTGGTATAAATAGTCTGGGAAAGGAAGAAATGGGTGAATGTAATGAGTGAGGAGAAAGTGTGTGTTTTTTGGGCTTGTTCTTGTAAACTGTTTTTTTGGTTGCAGAGTGCGTGAGAGTGAGAAGAAACACACACAAAAAGACGTGTGTGGAGTTTGAGTTGCAGAGCTAGGCTTAAGTCTGCAGTGAAGAAAGTTGACCACAAATATGTCCAACTGTGGCCGGCGGGCTCCTGACCGACTGCTCTCCTCCCTCGCCATGTGGCCACACCGGGCGAGAGAGAGCTTTTTCCATTCCACTTCCTCTCCACGGCGAAGTGAAGGAAACGTACTGCAGATGTCAGAGAAACAAGAAGAGCCTAAGAAGTGCACATCAAGTGTAAGTCAACAATTGAATGCTCCCCAGTGGCTGCATGACATATTACTGGTGACCAAGCAATCAGGACTAGAAATCAATGAGCAGGGATAGTGAGCAAAAAAATAGTAGCCAAAGAGCAGTTTACAGTTACAAAATCAACCATAGTTGCAATCTGTCTGTCTATAGTAATATAAGCTAAAGAATAATACAACTTCAAATGTATCAGATTTTTGGAAAGTCCAGTTCAAAACACTAATGGAGAGGAGTCCATTAAAAAAATCAATTAGTCAATTGTACATTAAACGATTGCTTAAGCCAAAGAGGTTATGTTTTTGCTAATGTTGATTGATTTGTTGGTTAGTTACTAGGAACATAACTAAATTATTAAAAATATATTTCGATATGTTTCAGACACAAGGGCTCCTTAAACTTAACAGGATTTAGTGGAGTATTGTGAGATGTTAGGGCTTTATGCCTCAATAGATTATAGAGCATTTACCCCTGAACTAAGGCTAGGTATCTGTTTCACATTCGGGTAGGCAATATCTATTTAATGTGTGATTATGTCTCCACTATTACTTTACATCAGCTACAAATAGCACTTTGACACTCCAGACAGCTTTCACTATAATCTCATAAATTTATGACATCCAAACTGGGACGAGATCAAATTAAGCCTCTCAGTACCACTTTGATTTAATGGGATCTGTTGTTACCTAATTTTATTTTTGCTAATCAAATACTTATATTCAGCTCTGGGGTGCGCCACATTAGTCCCAGCCAGTACGTGCTAAATATTTGATGAATGTGGAGCCGCTGCATGGACGAGCAACCGAGGGGCAGACTAAACCTATAGCTTATCAATAATGCATTTAGGGCCAGCACGGCAGCATGTACGTATGACAAAAACACATTATAGTGAGTGGCGGAGCGGAGTAAAGGTATTCAGATGAGGGATCTGTTTTGTGCACTTGTTTGGCATCTCGAAGGAATACTGAACAGCAGTTGAACCCGGCTTTGAATGTGAACCTGGAGGAGGGTGCTGCAGAATTATGAAATGAAGTCAAGCCGACCTGTGAAAAGTGCTCAAAATGTACCTACTTTGTTTAAATATCAGATGAGATTATTTTAAAAAATATGTAATTTCAGTGTGGAGAATTTGGGAGAATTCGGAGAAACAGAGGCCAATGAGTTCCAAAACCCCTGTCAGTAATCCATCATTGGTTTATATAACAGTTATATGGATTAAAATCCTCATGTGGTGTTTTAAATGAGATTCATGCTGTGTGCTTATAGGCAAACAATGACAATCTACAATCATTTAAACAGCTCTCTCGAACATAAGCTAAATATACAGCATAGGTTATTCTGCATGGCCTGCCCTCCGCCTGACTCGTCTACCTCATCTGACTTCCTCTTGACCCAGGTATGCTTTGAGCTGTTCTTCATGATGACAAGCAGTATAACACGGCCTGTCAGACGTCGTGTCTAGACCTCGGAGCTGTGTCTTTGAAAGCTGCTGAACGACTGGGCCTCGAGATGTGATGAAAAGAGACGAGAATTGGTGAAGATCTAAGTTTTCAGCTCAATTTAGCGTCAAATGAGTTATTCTTCCTCCTTTGTTTTTGGGCGATGGAGAGTAGAGAAATACAAGATTCAAGTGAAAAAAAATATGCAATGTTATATACTCATTTTGGAAAAAAATTAAACTTGAACATTATTTGCATTTGATTTCTTCATATCCTGTTTCTAAAGAAGCAATCTCTCATGTTTACCAATGTTACATAATGGATTTACCTCTCATGTGATTGCTTAATCCACACGTCAATCATCTTCCCACACTACCTTCATCCAGGGCTTTTTGTGCCACCACTAATGGGCTATAAATGTCACTTCAATCCAACTCTACAATGTGCACTTGGTTTGTCTTCTGTAATGCCTTTACCTTCACAGATACTGTACCGCCAAGGCCTCCTGGCAGTTTGCATGTATACATTTGAATGTTAATGTTCAATGTTTTCTATATCTTCAGGCTGCATTTCTCCAGTTGGATTTGGGTATTTTTTTAATACTGTTTCAAGGTGACTAACCAGACATTGCTCGAATCCATTGCTGTCCTTCACGCAATACCAGTGTGTATTCATTAACATTGGTGGCTTCAATTTTTAGATTGCCGGGACAATTAACAAAGGGCATGCATGTGTATTGAAACCTGTGTGAGTTGTACAGGACATATGCACACTTTAACGTCCAATCTTCATCAGTGACATTTCTCATCGATGAGGTGTGCGTGTCAGGTGACTTTGAGATTCTTTGCCGTGAGAAAACAAATGAAATCATCCTCACGCTACATGCCAGACCTGTTTCCTTAAGAGCCTCACATACCTCCAGCGCTGCACACGGCCTGGGGAGCTCCTTAAGCTTATCAGCCCATCATTAAATTCACTGTGCAGGTACAGCGATTTTATCTGCCTAACATGGTCGAGCATGAGAAAATGTCCCACCGCATCCCCAATGTGATCACAAAGTGTGTTAAGTGCAGTCATTAGACTTAGTGCATATAAACCAGGACTAAAAGAAATCTCCATTATAAGGAGGTAGAAGTAGTTTGGAAAGCAATACAAAGAAAAGCGTAAACAAAAATTTAAAATGAGTTTACACCAGGACTAAACCAAGCCTAAACCAGCACTAAACAAAAACTAGACCTAAACCATCTGAAAACCCAGACTGTATTGTGTATTTAAATGTACACCAGTATCATTTAGTCTGACCAAGTCAAAAGAATGCTGCAATATTCCAAGTAAGGGCAGTGAGGTGCAACCAAGCATTGTTGTGTACATCATACACCCAGTCCCAGCCTGTCATTGTCTACAACGGACATTCTCTCACGGTGACTGACAGTCTGAAAAACTGAATGCCAAACTGCAAGATTCGCCTAACCTGTATGAAAAGTAGGATTGAGTTTTATGACCAATTTTTATAGTATTTTGTTAAAGGCATCATAGTACAGTATAAAGTGATGCATTTTGTAATTTGCCAGGTTTTTTTTCATTTAACAAGGAATGAAAAAAATCTAAAATGTATAAACCAGGTCTAAACCAGGACATAAGCATAGACATGGTAAAATATTTTGGTTAGAAGGTGCTGAAGAGGGAGATGGGGCCTGGAGAGGGAGATGGGGCCTGTTAGTCTAGGGGTAAGATTTTTCGCTTCGGGTGCGAGAGGTCCCGTGTTCAAAACCCAGACTCTTGTGCGCACACATATTGCAGTTTTTACAGATGCAGTGTTAACAGGAGACTAAACCAGTTAAACATATTTAAAATACAGATCATGAGTACGTCTAACTGTATTTTGTTACAGTAGCCTATACCATGTTGAAGTGTATGCATTACATTATAGCATCTCGAGCTGTGGGCCATAATGTTCTGCAGGGACCAACAGTATCATTACGTCTTTGAGCAGCTGCACTAAAACAACAGTTTGATTTAGGGATACTGACGTTCATTCAGACACTTTTTATTGTTTTTTGTTTATCCATCCATCTTCTTCCGCTTATCCGGGGCCGGATCGCGGAGGCAGCAGTCTACGCAGAGGTGCTCAGACTTCCCGCTCCCCAGACATTTCCTCCAGCTAAGGCATTCCCAGGCCAGCTGAGAGATATAATCCCTCCAGCATGTCCTAGGTCTTCCCCGGTGGGACATGCCCGGAAGGGAGGCGTCCAGGGGGCATCCGAAAAAGATGCCGGAGCCACCTCAGTTTACCTGCAGTAGTTACTGAGATATTAGCAGTTAAGGTTTCGATATTAAATAAAGCCTATTCGACCACCCCTACTTCCCACAGCCTTGTCACTAAGTCTATATTGGAACCAGGACAAATTGAAGAGGTAGTTTAAAACAGTTGTACTAGAGAAGAGCAAACGACAATGTGACACAGGCCTATATTTGTATTATTATAAAAATCAATAATTCCTATAAACCTGTATACAGTAAAAATGCTATGAATTGGTAAATTACCCTGCCCTAATTAGAAGCCAGGCTAATAAGGTGGAAATAAAGTTGTGATGGCGTTAAGTCTTGTTTACATATGACAGCTCAGAAACCAATGACACATCTCAGGAATTCAGCACCTCGTACTCTTACAGTAGAAACCAGCACTGCCCTGGATGACTGTACATTCACCTTTGACCGGGGACACTTATTTACAGAGGTCGAGCCAACGTTCCCACAAGCACCATTAATGCCCACAACAAGCCCAGTAATGAAATCCCCCAATCTGATCTTGCCAAGATACCGCAACAGATATCCACAAATCACATCACAAGTGGAGGTGATGAAACATGGTAGATCAAAACAAGATTACATAACCTATCTAGAGGCATGACTATTTACTCAATGCCAGGTAATTTGAGAATAGATTAAGCTTCCACAGAATAGCTTTTCAAATATTGGTCTGATAAAATAAGTCTTCCAAAAGAGAGGCTGATGTGGCTGTTAGAAGAGCAGCGATCCTTTTGTGCAAACAGGTCAATATTAGATTCCAGACCAACTTGTAAATGTCAGAGGAAAATCCAATTTCAGCATGTCCCAAAACATTACAGTTTCATCACAATCCAGACAGTGTGATTGAATATAATGTGCCCTATCTTAATACAAGCTGTGAATGAATGAGCCCTTAATGTGTTCATGTATAAAGATGCATTCAGGGGTTTTGCATGTATCTTGATGCATTTAAATGTATGTGGAGATGTGAATAGCCTAGCTTGTATGAAAAGCCAAATAAATTTTAAAAGTGTCACCCCATTGTATTATAGCATCGAGCACAGGGGTGTCCAAACTATGGCCCAGGGGCCAAATGTGGCCCACAGAGCAATTTTTTGTGGCCCTCAGACTTACCTCTCAATTGGCTCAAATGGTCTTTTTACTGCATTTGACTCTACATAATCCAAGTCCACTTTTCTGTGTTGTTATTGCTGTAATATAGACAGACAATAAGTGAATAAACCTGAACCTGAACATAAGTGGTCAGAAAACAGATACAACTGAAGGGGACTTTTGGTCACCTCAGCAAGTGGCCCTCCTCGGTATAAATTTCTGACATGTGGCCCTCAGTGAAAAAACTTTGGACACCCCTGGTCTAGCATCTTATAGACTGAGTAGTTCTAGTGGCTTACACATATGTGACAATAGATTTGCATACGTAGTTGGAAGTGAATACTGAAGTGGTTCTTAAGCGTTTCAAAAAATTATATTCGGCCAATCGGATGCTTGCAAGTAATGTACAGATAAAAAAGAGACACTCCCATTGGCTAGTATTTACGCTGAATCAATGATAACCAAGAATTGTTCTAACCCTCAAGTAGAGTATTTGTATTTCTGTGAATTGCAATTGGTTCATTTTGATTTCTTTCTAGTTTTTAATCAAAGAAAATAAAGATGTCTATGTAGGTATTGGGGCTTTAATGTTTTGATCAAACAACTTAGTGCTAGTGATAGAGTCGGAATGCAGGGAGGGAGTTAGGAAACATGCATTTTCTCCTATTGCATTTGAAACCACAATCAGGTGTTATCCGACTACACGTCAAACATATTTCAACTCATCCCTGAACCTCTCGTGCTGTGATCTTGATGCACACAACAGAACTCATTTCATCAGTAAACACGAGATAGGGCAGTCTAGATAAGGACTTCATAGCTCAGAAGCTAGGTCATTTTTTACGTTTCATCTTTAGCACATAGTAATACTAAAAAAAACACTATCCATCCAATCTTTGTGTCCACCCTGAGACAAAGTGGAAGGCCAAACCACTCAACTCCTCATGTGAACGATCAGCACAGATCTTTATCTTCCCTAAGTCAGGCTGCTGGAAGGTATGGAGATAAGATCTAGTTGGTAATTTGAATAATAATGCAGGTGCTCAGTGTGGAAATTGCCACTCAAGACATTGTCCTAAAAAGATGCAGGTAAATTATCTCCAACATGTAATGCCATCTCAGCTTTGTTGATTGATAGAGGAAGTACGTTGGAGGTGATGTTAAGTAACAACTGGGCAAGAGGCACCATTGAAGATACAGGGGTCCATCATTTTTCAATAGGTTTATTGATGTATGTATATAATATAAGAAAGTACCACTATCCAGACAGAAGCCACGATGATCTAGTCAAAAAAAATAATTCTAAATCTGGAGTAAAATCCAAATCAGGATTTAAATCAGGTCATAACATCAACTAATCCAGGACTAAGAGAAACCCAGGTCTGAAGTGGTAGGGAATTCAGATTAAACCAGAACTAAACTAGGTTCAAACCAGAATCAAACCAGGACTAAGCCAGGTCTAAACCCCGACTAAACAATAAAGTTTATCCAGAGATCAGAAGTATTGAGGTAGAATGACACTGACGCCTCAATTGCCTTGGAAAAGTCTGAGCTTTGAGTACAGCCCAACAAATGGGAATCTATGTTCATCATATAGGGGTCATTGGGTGAACTCTGCTGTGAGGGAAGCGTGTCTGCCCAGTGGTTAAATTTGAAGTGGCCACATTAAGGAGCTCTCACTGGCAGAAGGAAGGAGCTTGGTCTAAATCCAGAAGCTACTATTACAGACGTTGGCTAAATCAGAGCCTAAAGAACACACACTGTTTTTACTTACAGTGGTGGGAGCGTTCTAGAATACACTGTGGGAAACTTCATTGTTCTTAACATCTGCTGAATGGTGTCAAGATTTCCCTGTCAATGCTTTTAGGAGAAGTTGCATGCTAACTGTAAAAAGATCAGAGTGTGAGTTTGTCTAATTCAGAACAGCTTTAAAAATATTTGTATCACAAGAATGAGGCTCTCCCAAGTTTTAATTTCCCTGCTGCTGTTGGGGGACCTTTCCATGTGTGTGTTTTATATTTATAATGTGTACTGTTATAGATGTTTTAAAGAGGGTCGGAAGACATGGCGTTAGGTCCACAAAAAGTATGCAATGAATTGAGCATCAGTGGTTGTGGGCTGCTTTCTGTCTCTTAATGCTAATTCTGATGTTGAGATCAGGTTTGCGCAGCTAAAGTATGGTAATAATAATGGGCTTATGTCACAATGTGCAATATCCTGGATTCGAAACATTTCCCCTCTGACGGCTTTATGTGAAAGAATGTCCCCGGGCATGTGTATACAGTGATAATAAGTAACCACACAGCAACTGGACCAAGCTATCAGGAAATAATCTCCATAGCCTGTCTGACTGGATAGCTAGGCCTCCACATACTTACATCTTTACTACCACTGTGACAGAGCTCTTGTCTTAAGAGGATTATCACTCTACGGTTCATCTGTGCAAAATGCCAAAAGTTTGCATGTGTGGGCTTCAGCGGTTGTCCAATAGGAAGTGACCTTGTTTGGGGGCATTCCCGGGGTGACAGCTTGACATGCTAAATTGCTTGAATAAGAGGCTAATCTGGCAAGAACTGCCCTAACATTTCTGTCACCCCAGATTACAGTAAAACGGGGAGTGGGTGCAAGGGGCACACTTTAACTTTAAGTGCCACATATTCTCAGCAAAAAACAGCTAATCCCCTACTTCATGATAAGCTGTCCTGAAGCTGTCTACCCTGGGACTATATGGGACCAGTTTCAAAGCCATCACAAATTAAATTAACAGTGGCACTACAAATGGAACAGAAGTGGTCTCAGGTTAAGTATCTGCCCCCCCAAAGATCAGATTAAGTGACCGCAGGATATAAAACACCCATTATGGTACTGTCTGATCTCAACTTTTAATAATTCATGCGGGTGGATAGGCTCTTTATAAAGGCACACACCTTTACACCCACAAATGCCCCAGACGTTCCACGTTTCTGCCCCGTCTGCGTCACAGACAGTCGTAACAAAACTACAAGTGCCTCTAGAGGAGCGCAGTGGGTCAATCCAAAACAGCTGAGCCTTAAGAGTGTGGAGCTGTCATTCACACCCGCAACTCAATCGTGCAGTCGGATACACACCAAGAGAACGTGGGAGGGAAACCAGTTAATTTGTCTTAATGCCAACACAACGATATGAAGAAGTGTAGGGGCTTTCCTGATCCTCCGCTGAACTAAAACTAAAGCCGGTTCAGTGGTAAGAGCTGAACTATATTTCACATACAGCACATAAATGGGAGAAACTCAGACATGTGGACTTTGTAATGGTAAAAATCGCAACAGTGATAAAAAAATAATGATTTCAATTTTCTTCCCCCAAACTTTATGAAGGTTTGTTTATTGCTCAAAAACAGACTTTTCCTGAATATATCAAATTTGTCTCGATTTTTTTCAGATATGTTGCCAACAAATTAAAAAAAAACAATTGCAGCAGAAACATCATCCTCCTTGGTGAATGTAAAAAACAAAACAATAGAAATCTCTCTCAAAGCAGTCTCCAATATCGACATAATAGAGCAGTTACTTTGACTACATTTCAACCAAGCATTTGTTTTACATTGCGTCTTCTCTCATTAACATTCACACAATAAACCTAAATCGTTCTTCTCTAAGTGGCTATAGCACCTTTAAGAGGAAAATCCACTGCCAGTAATTTTCCCATCCTTGTCTCACCAATAGCCCCCGCATCTGGAATGGTCACCCTATGTCTCCGTGACAATGCTTCTGTGATCCTTGTACAACTGTAATAGCTGGTTGTACAAAGGGCTTTTGACGTGCTCGGTGCTGGTTACCACTGCTGCTGCTGGGCCATGGCCCTTCCCCTCCACCACCCCATCTCTCCACTGCCATTCAGGGACCTATTCACGCTTTCTGTGGTTGTGCATTCAGGATCGCATGGCCAACATTAAGATCTATGCATCCTGTACCTGCTACTTAGGGGAATTCAACTGGAAAATGCATTGAAAATAGATGTTGAAATTTGCATAATAAATCAGTAGTACAAGATTGCTGCTAATTACACCCAGCCAAACCCCCTTTTCCTTATCGAGAAGTGCAGCATTAATGGGGGCTACAGTAAATTGCCTGTTTTGTGCAGCTATTACCAGATGTGCTTTAACGACTAATTACTGCTGCAGTGTCACTCACACAGCGGGACACAGAGGAAACCACTTAAAGTAACTCAAAGTGTGCTTGTTTGGCCATACATTATAAACCAGTCGCTGGTGCCAGGAATAGGAATGGTCTTTATAGTTTTTTTTTTTCTGTACAGCTCTTCCCAAGTCCAGGCTGCTGCATCCCCCTCCCCATCTCACTGTGAGCCCACCCTCTTTATTCATCCTCTTCATTCACTTCTGGCAACTGAGCAGAATTGCAGGCAAGAATCTAATCTCACCATAGGATTGTGTACAGAGCAGGTGCACAATAGAATAATGGCAGGATGATACAGAGGATGATAATAAATAAAGGGAATAGGACCACACATGACCACCAAGCTTGAACATTGTGCGATAGATACATCTCTGTGATCTTTTCTCACATCAAACCTAGAACAATACCAGTAACAAGCTCTTTGTTACAAATGTAAAAGACCATGGTCCTTTTCTCAGAAAGTAGTGGCTCACTTAATCTAAAAACAAACCAAGCTAAAACAGTAACAGCCTGTACCTGTGTGTTACTATGTCTCAGTACATGTATACTATCGGCTGAAACTGCACTTTGCCCAGTGACACATCTCCCACAGACTTCCCTCCATTCTCAGTGCCGCAGCACTGGGTTAACCTGTTCACTGCCACTTTTCAATAGAATAGACAAGTACCTACACATAAGGAAGAAAATAATTCATTTTGATAATTGTAAGACCAAGTGGGTTTAATATAGAGCCAGCATTAGCTCATGATGCTTCAATATACACATAGTATTATATATATTAAATATATTATGTATCAAAAGATGTTCTATAAAAAAGTGCAGAGAAAGTCAGGGAACAAGTGCACTTTTCCTTTATATATTTTCATTGCCACCTATGTATGTTCTAATGTACATGTACAGTAAATCTGAAGGAGGCTTGGAGAGGATTAAAAGCACATGGCCTCATCCTGGCATCACACAAGCAGCAGGCAGCTCAACTATCATGTGTTAGATTAGACACAGTAAACTGATCAAGAATACACCAGAAACTAATGATAAAGGGGTAGCCCACCTCCCCATGCTCTTACTGTTCAACACAGTGACTTAACCAAGTAGCCTAGTAGCCAATAATACATTATCAACCTGCGCTACGTATATCGTCAGTATAGACCCGAAGACCACAATGAGTAGTATTATTGATTTGTAAAGCAGTCTGATTCAATCATATCATTGCCCTTTACACTGTAAACATTGTGGTTGAAGCAGACTGTCCACTGCGCCCATTGTTCCGCCCGTCTGAGTGGAGATGCGCCGGTGGCTGCTCCTCAAGACTGTTCAAGCAATTAGTGCACGGAACTCACACACAATGAGCGCTAGGTGTTCATAATAGCCCGTATACCTCCCTAGTGTTTATGTGCTATTAGAGGCACAATGAAGTGGAGACTTACCGGCTACAGTGTATCTGTCCATGTAATTGAGGACGTTCCCAAAGGTAAGGATCCCGGCGGCAGCAGCCGGTGAGCGACACCGGAGCAGCGCGGCGTGGAATTTGTGTCCGGGCTTACACGGGTGCAGGTCCGGGCTGGGTTTGAGAGCCGGGCTCATGCTTCCAGACAGCGTGCGCACCTCGTCCGAACTGCTGCAGCCTTCAATCTCGCATCCATCGCTCTCCACACACATATTCTTACACGAAAGATCCAGCGTAAAAAAGAGAAACAAAAACACCCGTAGAGGAGAAGACTTGAACGGCACGAGCTGTGATTCACTGTGGGTTGCTCGCAGTAGGTGTATTTGTCAAGTGTTGAAGCGCAGGAGCCTCTCTTTGGGAGATCATAATTCTCTAGCAGCAGTGTGCAGTGACGGACAGGCGCTGCGCTCCTTAGTTTTTTGCCAATAGACAGAGCGCTATTAGTGTACGGGGTGTGGCCTGGGATGCAGGCCCCGCCCTCTGAGCTCTGCAGCAGCGAATGATGAGGCGCACCTGATCCTGCTGCAGATGCGGGAAATGCAAGCCCACTGTGGTGGAGGCTGTTCATCATTGATATGTGTGAGGGCTGAGGGGTGGGTGTAACTTTTATTTATTTATTTATTGAGTCTAGTAACTATGTGTCAAGCTATACTAAACACAGGGCTTGTAGAAGTCAGTGTGTGTCATTATTTCCTCCCAATTTGCTCACACAAAAATGTCCTCATGATTCACATAAAGTAGCTCCATAAATAGCCTACAGCTGTTTTTGGACAAATGAGCTATTGAATATTTTTGGCTCTTATCTGTAAATCATAACAGATTGTAACAGAAATGTGTTATACCATAAAATTAGGTCATTTACAAAAGTTGGATTATAGTAAATATAATAAACATATAAGCCTATACATAACAAAGTATAGTTAAACGAATGCCTACTCTTTCATTTGTGTATTAGGCCTATCAAGGTCTCATTCCCTTAGTAATCAAATCAACATAATATCATCTGGTTGTGCTACTGCACTGGCCTTGTCCACTCAAGACATGTCGCCAGTAAAGTCATCAGCACTGGCCCGAAACTAGTCTTGATTGATATATTTAGTTCCAAAATGGCCCATTACTCAGATATTTACATACATTCTAATTGACACCTCATTTGTCCCAATTAACACCCGTTTACACTCATAATCCTCATCACCAAAGTTTAGTTCCATTCCCTGCTTGTGTGTGATCTGTGTTAGCCATTTGTATTTCATTAGTCATAAATCAATAATCTCTACCATATTACGTCAGCTCCATGAATGGAGAGAGCAGAAGTGGATGAATCACATGGCTGGTTATGTTTGTCTGGGGCATTCTTAGCGGTTAGAATATAAACCAAGATACCAAAAAATACTACTTTGGATCAGAAAAGATGAAAGCCTTGCCACTGGATCTGTTCTGGTCTTTTAGTGGTTTCTCATCAGCCATTCACACAGTCACACTGCATAATGCTGTTTGTCGTCAAAACCACAAGGAATGTTCCACCCCAAACAACATGAACACACTTTCCATACGAAGTCAGTCAAAAGTAAATATATCCTACTTTTCCGGTAATCTTTTTGCTATCCTTTGAGTTTTTGGCCAGCCGTCCTTATTCTTTTTTGTAAAACTATGATTAACGTCGGCACAGAAACATGCATTTACATAAAATTTATACAAATTAAACATTGCTGATGATATCTAAGCCATGAATGGTTGGACAAGTGTCATGCCCAGAAAGAGGATGAGGTGGGCTAAATCTTGGCACATGTTTTGGCAAAGGCTGGGTGCTTGCTTGGCTCTGGCCCGGCACGATTTGGCATTGAAGGTGCACATCAGAGTTGAGGTCTAAATGCACTCAAATGCACCGCTTTGACCTGCATTGTTTTGTTTAAACTCATATTCCTGCCAGTCAAAATCTTCTTATGGCATTTGTATTATAGCTTATTTTCTGATAACTGTTTCCCCTAATGTTTGATACAATTTTTCAATTTTGTGATACAGAATGAAATTGCATTGTAGTGTTGCAACAGAGGAAAAGAGGAGACTACTCTGCCCAGCTTGTGGTCTAAAGTAGGCAGCTTAGAAGGGAGCCTCAGTACAAAGTCTCCCCATCTAGAGCCCCCTACTACCCTCTTTGGAGTGCATTTTATATGCCGGTCATGTCTTCAGGATCTTGTGTGTTTTTCCACTGGACAAAACATGGTGGCTTGGTGGAGCTGGACCTAGTATCTCTGGGATTATTATTGTGCTATGTGGCCCACAGCCCTGCCTTCCTTCCTGTCTCAGCTTCAGGGGCTGAGGCTGCAGTGCAGGATGAGAGATAACCCTGTAATGGACGAGCCCATGCCTTGGCGGGACGATAAGCGGCCTATGTGTCTGCATATACATACATGTGGGTGCCTTCGAAAGTTTAAATGCCCAAGAGTCACGTGTCAGCGTGTCACTATCAGCTGAGAGGCTTTTTGGACAACGCTTTTGTATCCATTAGTACAAGATGTATAATAACCATTTTTGGGCATATTCATTTGAAGGTTTCACACTGAGACTGTAACGCTGTATAAGGTGGTAATGATTGTATTGTTGTTGATGTGCCTCAGTGGCGTCACATAAAGTGCACATGTTTCCTCTTCCTGTACTATAGAACAAGCCTTGGACCAAGTGTCCCATTTTTCTTGACACTCAATGGACATTATGCCCTGTGCACGACCCATGTAAAGTCTGCCAGAACAGAATAAACACATCTTTGTTTGGTTGGTCTCCAAAAGAACACAGCAAGTATTCATCACCGTCTTCCAGCCAACCAACATACAAATAAATATATATGTAAATCTTCAATAGAGCTCACGCTCATTGTTCAATTGGACAATGCTTGATTTCAAACAAGTATCAAACTCAAATAACAATCAAATAACTGACTTCACATATGTATGAAGCAGAGACAGAGGCTGCATTAGACCACCCCAGTTTATACTATTCATTTGTTTTTGGAGTCGGTGCCGTCTAGGCATGAGTAAGACATGAGGTGCTGGCTGCCCCATTCTGACCTCTCCTCAGAGTGCGACCTGTGAACTGTCTGTCCCCCACCGATCTGTCCACTGAACAACCAGTCTGGCAGCAGAGCAGCTGAGGATTTGAATAGATCTGGCCTGATGTCTCTTCTTCTTCTTGTCAGTTAAAGTGTACAGTGCAGAGAGACAGACTAAATATAGTGTTCAGGACAAGGACACCGTCTTCATCTGCTCTTTAAATTATTTAATAGACATCTCTGTCCAAGTTGCACTCCTTGTTCTTTGGCCCTCACCCTCAACCCCACGGAGGGAGAGGTGTTTTTCAGTATTCATATATTTCTGTAAACTCTTTGTTGGGCTGAAGTGTATTTGTGAGTAGTTGTACATCATATTTATAGACTGCTGCTCTTTGTAATTACCCTGTAGCTAAAGTGAGTCTGTGAATGAGCTCTGTGCAGCCAGTGGGCAGCAGGCCTCTCAATACAGAATGTTAAATACATAGGAACAGAATGATCATGATTATACAGCAAACCTCAGCTCCAACCATTTATCTAGCCTGCATTTCTCTTGATGCACAGTTCATTTGTGTGACAGTGACTGCAGGTTTCACTGATCTCTGTGCCTTACATTGTAAATGTGATCACACTCACTTGTTTGCTCAGATATTTTCAGACTCATTTCACTCACACTGTTATTTCCTTTTCCTTCTAACTCATAGTCCTGGGCTCATTTGCACGCACAGCCTCTGTGTTCATTAACACAATCTTGAATTGTTTGTATTTCGAAGTGAATCACCATTGTGACACTTTGATCAACACATTTAGTTTGATATTTTAGTCTGTTGTTGTAGTTACTACAGCTGCTGTATGAAATATTCCCTTGAAATGGGGAAAAGCCTATTGATTAGGGCTATTTGAGGCATATGATGTAATTGTCCAAACCTGGGGCAGTGCTGAGGGCGGAGAGGGCTCTTCCTCAGATGATGTCATGTCACTGCAGCAGTTTGGAGCCGATAAGGAAACAGCCACATATGTGGTTATAGACACTGCTTATCATTGAGCTGGGGCTTCTGATTAGGACAACCACACATTCTAATGAAGCATTAGTGATATAGTGACTTATTCTGGTTAAAGCAAACATGTGCATATGGGGTTTCAATCTACGACACAGTGGCACAGTGGTTAGCACTCATGCCTCACAGTAAGAGGGTCCCGGGTTTGATTCTTGGACGATTCTCAGTCAGGGCCCTCCTGTGTGGTGTTTGTATATTCTCTCCATGCCTCCGTAGGTTTCCTCTGCTTTCCCCTACCACTAAAGACATGTACAATAGGTTCCCCATTGGGGCCAGGACCCCCCTGAAAAAGAGATTCTGCATCTCAGTGGGACTTTCCTGATTAAATAAAGGTCAAATAAAAAATAACTAAATAAACATTCATGCTCTGGTGAACACTGGGCATGGCCTGCTCCTTCCTGGCTCCAGCTCCATCATTGATCAGCCTGGACAATTTATTAGCCATTGTGACAGTTTCCTGCACAGCCAGGGTCGACAGGGGAAACTCAGAGTTATGCAGATAAAGTGTTCTGAACCAGGCAGCACAATAGTGATTGTGTTTAATTACAGGTTGAACTCTCCCATGGTGACTTCCACATACCTTTTAATGTGAGTTTGCCTTGTAGTGTTGCAGTCAAGACCAGACTATCCGAGACCAGTCCAGGACCACAGTAGTCCAAGACCAAGATCTGTCTGAGACCAGAGTGAACCAAGACCACAACGAGACTTTTAGGGTCCAAGACCGAGTCAAGACCAAGATCCATCCATCCATCCATCCATCTTCTTCCGCTTATCCGAGACCAAGATCGAGAGAGATTAAATCTAAATAATAGGTGACATCATGGCTCAACCTCAGGGGGCCACAATCAAAATGTATTACTGGTCCAAATGCAAAAATGTTGCTTCTATAACTGAAGGCCTTTTGTTTATTATAAAAGTTGCATCTGAATATTTTTGTGTAATAATATTTATTTTGGTGTTCTGGGGGTCCTCCCTCAAAAGTTCTTTGTATATAAGATTCAACATTCCCATTCATGTGGACTAAGATTGTTGTCTAAACATAATGAAAACTGAATAAAAATGTTTTGGACCCATATCCAGTTAAGGGCCCATATCCAATTCAGTCAAATCTGATAACTGAATGTAGCCAACTATTGGGCCAACTCTGAGCTGAACGGGGAATCTAGACATTCAAAATGTCCAATAATCATCTGTAGGGAATGTCTCTGAGACCACTATGTCCGAGACTGAGACAAGACCATGTAAACTGATGTTCGAGACCAAGACAAAGATCAAGACAGTGACACTAGCCTTTTGCTTGTTTTTTCACGCCGTGCTACGACTCTGCCTGAAGTCACAATTGGCTTCCTGAACCGATGAGAAGTAACATTAGTTATTGGAAAATTACAAGCATAAGGTAAGTGTTAAAAAACAAAAGGAAATTCCAACACTGCACACAACAAAGGTGTGACACTTTGAACAATCTCTGTGTCCTTGAACTTCAGCTTCTATTGTCGGGAAAAGTCAAGCTCAGCCCATTGGTTCAACATCTTATGGGAAATGTTTTGTCAATTAATAATGATTACAAAAACAGCTACATTTTCTAAAGTCATATCCACAGAATAGAAATCACACATACAAAGAACAGGCAGGCGCAGTCACAATCTGATGCAAAAGTGTGTGAGAGCAGACCACAGAAAATGTCAAACGTCATTTCCCAAGTATTTTTGCCTTGTGGACATTTTGTATTTTTGAACTCCTCTTTGGACAGGGGGTCTCAAGGCTTTCTTGACATTATTTTGGGGGAAACCCTGCTCTTCCTTATGAACATGCTGACTCTGCACTTCAGCAAGATCACTAGGGGTCTCCGGAAACAGCTTGCTTTGGAGGCTCCAAACATTTTGATGCAGTCAAGTGTACAGTGCAACTACGCCATCTAGAGGTCACTCTGCCAAAACATCAAACAAGCCAAATAGGCAATAAATGTTATCTTTGGATGAATGTAAAAGGCAGAAATGTGACAAAAGTTGTATGTCTTTTTCAAATGACTATACTATAATAAAATACTCAGAGACACACACATTGCTAATACTGATAATGTTATGAACAATTATTCCATTATGTCTATAGCCAATAACCTTCCCTTCCATATGTTGTGGTCCAGCCATGTTGTGGCCATAGGTGCTCATTAGTAATCTGCAGCTGTCCATGTCTATGTGATGGCTCATCCAGGTCATTCATAACTGCAGAGTTCAGCTGCAAACACTCACTTCAATCGTGTACATTCAGCAAAATATGAAAGATATACCTCTCCGGATGCCTCATGAGGGTAAAGACTGTCAGCATAATTCACAAGATCTATTAAGAAGAGACAACCAAATTAATTAAAATGGGATCCTTTATTAGATTTATTGTTGACTGTGTAAATGTGTTCAGAAGGGAACAGCAGTGCCAGTATTAATAATAATTTCAATGTGATCTCATGATCAGTAAAGTATGTATCTATCTTAGCACACCACAGTATGAACCTTCACCACAAGTTGTCACAACTCTGTTTGAAAATACCACTAAAAAAAGCAACCTCACATACTGCAATGAATACATATCTATGCCTAATTGCTGCATAGACATTGCAAGAATCATTTCAACAACATACTTCCTGTGTCCAAACTCATTGTTACATTTCTTCATAGGAAAATAAGACATTGTTGTTCTCATAGTGAATATGTTACTAATCCCACTACAGTATGCAAACAAATCAAATGTTTTAAATAGGTCAGAATCAAAAGAGAACACCCACCATCTTACAAACAAACATTGAATTTATTTAACTTACAACATTTACAAGCTTGTATATTTACAGACATAAAAATGGTTGGAAATTCCAAAGGATTCAACATTTAGCAATGAATGTTGGACGGGAGGTATGCAGAACTATTCACATCATTCATTTTCAAGTATGTGTAAATTGTGTTCATTGACAACATAAAAACATACATACTGTACATTAAACATACACATAAGTATACATAAAAACATTACATATTGTCTTGTAGACATGGCTCAGCTTCAGGTTTTCTCAGCTTGTAGCTCCATGGTCATCACTGGAGCAGGGTCTAATTGAGAGTGAAAAAAAGGCACACCAACCGAGTTAAGAGTGTTTACAGTGCAGATTCAATATGAGAAACACAATGTTGTCTTTATCAGATTTGGTCCATTCCTGTTGTGGAATCTGTGGTTTGTAACTGAGGGGAATGTGTGTAGATAAAGACAATGTGTTTGTTACTGCACAAGAGTGCCATCCTGTCCTAAATGAGTGAAATAATGAGGCCTGCTCATTGGCGTGAGTGTGATTCTCACATTGTCACTAATGTTAGAACAAGAACAAGTCAGTAGAGTTACCTTCTACCAGTTGTAGAGCTGCCTTCTTGTCCTCAGTGATGTACTTAGCTGTCATTAGAAAAAATATTCCACCCAAGACTCCCACAAATGGGCAGAGGAGGAAGCTGTACTTTAGGCTGCGGAAGTTCCATTCTTGAGATTCAGGTTTTGAATTCCTGATGGCGTCAGAAATCTAGAATGCAAAAGGAAACCAAACTGGCATAAATCTAGCCCACTAAAAGAAATGTGTTTTCAAGATTTACAGCTAAATCAGGGACTTTAGAAAAGTATACTTACCACGCCAAGTAGATAGGGACTCCCAGCATCTCCAAGAAGATGTCCTATTGTGATCTGCAGAGCTTCAGCTGAGGCCCTTCGGTTTGGGACAACAACATACTGAGAAGGAGCACATAGTAATGTTAGTAAAACATGTCATCTAAAACGACCATCATGAGCCTCTGTGTGCCTCTAACCCCCCATTGTGAATGAATAAAATGAAATTAGGTCAATATGTTCTTTTTATACTCACCAGCAGTATATCAGCCAGAATGGGCCAGTTCAATGACAGCATTGTCTCACTCATGAAAATAAAGACCTGAAAGAGAAAGAGTTGCATTTAACTGAGACTATATTAGACCGTCCAATGTGGCGTGTTGTCACTCTTACATAGGTGGCTGGGATGTTGGATGATGCTGTGAAGATGGTGGCAAAGAGGAATGGGACAGATCCTAACATGCCGACAGCACAGATGACTGGGTCTGCATACTCTACTCTGTTCCTGAACCATCTGGATATAGCTGTGCCAGTGCACACTCCTAAAATGCCAGTCACCACAGTAACAGCACCAAAGATGTAACTACAGATAAAAAAAACAGTTGTAATTAAAATGTAACCTGTTAAACATCAAATCAGTCAATCAGGTTTGAGAGCCCTGTGTACCTGTTTGTGCTGTTGCATGGCTCTACAGTACATGGCTTCAACAGTCCTTGAATAATCTGAGCTCTGGACAAGAAGGTTGGGGTCCAGAAAGCCAGGGCTCCAGCGAGAAAAGCCATTGCTGTCACTCCGAAAGTTGACCAAACAAAACTTTTACTAAAGAAAAGATTCAGAATATTAAAGAAATTGGACTACTTTGGCACACACACATACAACATGAAGCAGCAGACTCACTTTTTCACAAGATACTTGATATCATCTAGGTAAGATGAGTTTTCAGCATTGGCCTGGCCATGGCTTTCCACAGCGCCTCTTGAAGGGTTAGGACACAAGAAGATGAGCAAAAGTAGGCCGAATACACCAAGTATGGGAGTCAACTGTCAATAGATACAGAAACATGAACATTCATTAGACAGATCAAATATAATTTAGTAATAATAAGTGGTATGCTCACCCTGAGAGCCCAGCGCCAGTCCCCTGTAAGAGAAGCGATTGATGCACCTGAGATGTATCCCAGACCACTAACCACAAAGGCAGACAATATGATATCTGTGAACTGAATGGAATGCTTTAGTGGTGATAATATATTAGTTACTATTCTAACCTTCCAACTGGAATGAAGATGTAAAAAGCAGAAATCATCAGACTTCTTTTAGTCCCAGCAAAGAGATCTCCAATGATTGTGGGGGCAATGGTGGAGTAGCTGGCCTCACCGATTCCAACCAAGGTCCGCATTAACACCAGAAACCAAAAGTACTGAAAGAACATAACAGCATATACCATGCTAAATCATGTTTGCAGCTATCTAAAGTCTGCCTTTGTTTTTTATGTTCATTTTAGTTCATCCTTTATTCTGAAAGGGGCAGTTCCAAGTGAAAATATAGCAGGTTAAAGTCAGTAAATAGAACAAGGCCTGACTGTAAATATGGGGAAGTCTTAATTTGTTGTTTCTTCCTGTAAATTACTACATTTCTCACTTACATGCTCAGTGACAAAAGAGCTGCCCAGAGCAGTGATGAGCCACACAATCAGACCACCGATCATGATGTACTTCCTGTTGTAACGGTCTCCAAGGTAACCAAAGAGGGGAGCAAAAAGTAGAAAGCTGCAGATAAAAACTGTAAGAGCATTAATATGAAGAACAGTGCAGTGGTCAACAAGCATGCCGTTTATGGCATCTTGGTAGAGAGGTGGTTTTGATTACTCTACCCAGTGTTGTAATAACCACTACACTTTTGTAATCTTGTTACAAATTTCCTGAAGAATTTGTTTTTGTGTGTACTTCATACCTGTCTGCAGAAATCCAGCAGTACTGTCACTTATGTCAAAATACTTCTGAATATTTAGAAGGACTCCTGTAATGACAACAGTAATACATAAGACATAATACATTATGTTTCCATCACTAGTAGCAAACTCTCTGACCTGCTATTGTGTACCGCTCCATGTAGTTAAGCAGATTTATATAGCAGAGCACAGCCACAGCCACATATCCACGTGCAGGAGAAACAACTGGTGTCCCCAATTGTTCCAGTGATGATGTACTATTGACAAAGGAGCCATAACGGAGACTGGCACTTAGACTGCAGCGAGGGGACACCACTTCTCTGAGGGAAGTAACAGACCTCTTTGGCTCCATGGCTCTGTCTTCACCTGAGAACAGATCCGATATGCTGTGATGAACTCATTTTCCCCACATTCCTTTAGAGAAACTGATAACATTAGTGTGTACACAAAAGATAAAGTAGGATATCTTTAGTAATGTAATCCCTGAGGCACATAATGTGACTTTTATCTGTAAAATGTTTCAAATATGCATGCGTATGCTTTCATCCCCTTGTCTTCTTCATAAACAAGTAATCTATTTACAGTTAATACGTTTGTGGTGCTTGACTTTTGACAGTTTTTGTGAAACAAAACAAATTTCACAAAAGGTGAAGTTAACATTTAGACAAAGTTAAGATTATTGGTTGAAGGAGTTTTGAAAAGAAACACTGTCTAAATGTACGTCAATTTTGCAGTACCTCAATCTTTTGTTGCCGATGTCTTGCTGATTGAATCCAGTTTAGTTACTCCATATCTGAGCTGTCAGATGACAGTGAGTGTGAGCTCCGAAGAGAAGAGGCTCAGCTATTACATGCCTGTAGAAATATTGAGTTAGAGAAAGACCAGCCCACAGAGGGACGGTCATATGCTTTAAGAGAGACCATCACTGTGATGCAAGCTGTAAACAAACTACTTCCTTCTTTTCATTTCTTCCATTTGGTTAGTTAATATTAACTATTATTAACATATATTAACATTATTTAGTAAATAATTACTCATTAACTCAGTTAGCTAATTACTCAGAAAGGTCTGAATCTTTACAATGGTGTAAGAGTGGAATACCATTGTGCACATATGCCTACATTTCTGAGGAATAATTTTACATAGTCTATTATGGACTGAAAAAATGAAAATGCTAATGAGCACCATTGTGCTAATGATAAATACGCCATTAGGAAGGGTTAATTTACTATACCATGTAATTACATTATACAATGCCATATGATGTAATTTCCTCACAACACTTGTGGAAAAAAGTTGAATTGTTGAAAAGTTAGAAATGTGTAAATGTATGATGTTTCCATATGAATATGTCCATATTTCAATGCAAAAATGTACACATTAGACAATTTCATTTATAAGGGAACTCACCAAAAACTCGTACACTCGTTTCCCCATATAGTAATTCTGGAAATAGCCACGAGAGGGCAGTAGGAAACGAAAGGAAACCGATCGCCGTTAACTCTCAGAGGCATTAAACCCGAAGAAGAAGCAGCAAGCAGAGGAGAATGACGAGAGCCCCGCACCGAGAATAGACCCACCACTATCCTGTCAACGATTCTTCTCATTTATCATAACTAAACACCGTAGCATTGATCTCGTAAAAGTATGACAGAGCCTCAGTCTGCCTTGTTACTCAAGAAACAGCTTGCAGGTAATTACAACCACTCAAGTGTTGACTGTTGACAGCAATTGTGCTAACACAGCCGTTAGCTCTTAGACCGACCCTGGCGCAAACTGTGTTCCTGAACCTTCCACAAACCTCCTAAAGAAATCATACATACAGTACACTACTTGGTGGTGTTATCCACTAGTTGAAATTCCATATAACTGCATGACTTTATTTGGTTGTCTGTGAAACTTTTCACGTAATTTTAGGCGCTCAGTTGAAAGCCGCTGTCAACTCTCAACGGATTGCACTGTGAAGCCCAGTTAGCTGTTAGCATTTAGCATAGTCTGTGTTTACAAACATCCAACCCCACGACGATGTGCGTTTGATGCTTTACTGTCACGTTACGACATACATATCATAGAAATGACAACGTATGTTAGTTGTTATGAAATTAACACGTTAGCTTGTTGGTTGTCTTAGCAGTTGTCATATTTGATACACGCAATACATCGACAGATAACAATCAATCCAAAACATGACTCAGAAGCAAATAGTCACCTATATTTAGACGTCAGACGATATTCTATCGCCAGTGAAAGCTATTCACTTTGATAATTGTTGAGGTCAGAATGTCGGATTTTTGCATCTTTCAGCAAGTAATTCACATTTGTTGTGTTTTTAACAAACGCGTGTTCAGAGCTGAACAAAAACCCAGTTGATGGATTCTCAGCAGGCTTGATTGAGGAATGTGATCTCTATAGATGGGAAGTCCTCATAATTGGACCCCCAGACACATTATAGTAAGTACTGGTTTGCATCATGCAGTGTCATCAGTTGCATTTGAATGTAGACGTTTGTCAATGTCATTTTTTGTCCACAGTGAAGGCGGTGTTTTTAAAGCTCATCTCACTTTTCCCAAAGACTATCCTCAGAGACCACCAAAAATGAAGTTTATCACAGATATCTGGCACCCAAATGGTACGTGCAGGACCTCAATAGTACTTAATAACAACAGCCCTATTACCACATATTTCACAGGTTTATGCCAGGATAAAACAAATTACAGGTCAGTGTGTTAAAGACAGAATGGAGGATAATTGGTACAAAACAAATATAAACATGTTCTGCAGTTCTGTTGAATTTACTTAAACTAATCAACATAGGCATTCAAAGTGAAGTCTGTTTTTTAGAATAAATATGTTTTATTTTACCTAATATTTGTGCTTTTTCAGTTGACAAGAATGGAGATGTATGTATTTCTATTTTGCACGAACCTGGGGAAGACAAGTATGGCTATGAGAAACCTGAGGAGCGTTGGCTGCCTATCCACACAGTGGAGACCATCATGATTAGTGTTATCTCTATGCTGGCAGACCCAAATGGTGACTCCCCAGCTAATGTAGATGCAGCAGTAAGTGTTGTTTTTTGTTGTTCTAAAGTATATGTAGAATAATCAAATATAAATATACATGTTTTTTCATTTTGTGTAGAAACAATGGAGGGCGGACAGAAATGGTGAATTCAAAAAGGAAGTTTCCCGTTGTGTACGAAAAAGCCAAGAGACTGCATTTGAGTGATGCATGGATCAGCGCAATGTTTTCAGGGTAAGTATTTGTAAACATATATTATAATTGTGTTAATCTTTATTTAAGTCAGTTTGGAACACTTTGCTTTTTAAGTATAATATTTTTCTAATATTTCTCTATTTTTGTTTCACACTTTGTTACAGGTTTAAAATTTTCAATAAACACGGCACTGTCTCCTCTACTCTTCCACCTGGTGCCAGACTTGTTCTCCTTTTTTAGCAGGACCAGACTGGCTTTTCTGTAGGCTGCAATAGAACATAACAGTGACTACAAGGCTGAAAGAAAAATGCCAAGCAAGTGCCAACAAAAACAAGAAAAAGCCCCTTTCTCAAGTCTATGAACTGCTTCAACATTCAGGAAGATATTGTAAAGACATGTATATAACACAGACTTAACCGGATAATATATAAAAATGTTCTCATCCACTAGGAATCTTTGACCAAATGAATAGAGCTGGTTTATTTTTGTCTATTTTTCCTTCTCTCAAGTCGAACGTGCATTAGTTGTATTTTTTTAGCAGGTTGTCTTAATTAGAAGTTTGGATGCTGTTGGAATAATATCACCAGTCTAGAGCTTGAGAATGACACATACTGCTAGACTTCTTCGTTTTAACTCTTAGAA
This sequence comes from Philypnodon macrostomus, assembly GCA_036025475.1. Classification (NCBI taxonomy): domain Eukaryota; kingdom Metazoa; phylum Chordata; class Actinopteri; order Gobiiformes; family Eleotridae; genus Philypnodon; species Philypnodon macrostomus. The sequence goes on along the minus strand of JAVQKC010105459.1, from coordinate 1,879 downwards.
ACTCAATTAAATCATAATTGTTTATTACTTGAAAGTTACATCTGTTGTTAATTGAAAGTCTTACCCTGCTGCTAAGTTCACAGGTATTTCCCCATTTGTGCATGTAAAATTTTGATGACATTTTTTTTCTAAAGTGCCTCCTAATTAAATGCTTGGCTTCATAACCCTGCATTTAACACATTCAAAAATTTGTGTATATATATATATATATTTAAAAAAAAAAGAAAATTGCGAAAACTGCATACCATATGTATGAATTTATTAATTAAACCAGTACTAACTGGTGTCATTTTGGTGTAGCAATAACTTCTATCAAACATACATTTCCTTTGTCCTGACAAATTAGCTGTTTTCTAAAATATTTTGTTATTTTATCATATTTGTGGTCTCCTTTGTATGAAATCTTATGCATGCTTTATTTTTTTTCTTTTGTGATGAATGGTTTAGGGCTTTTGTTTACAAAAGTACAAAGTTAAAAAAAAAAAAAATCAATCACATTCACTTGATCGCACTCTCATGATTATTCTGCTACAGAATGATTACAGTTTTGCCTAATGTACAAAGAAAACATTGGCGTATATTTTTTCTGTTATGAATTTTGTTTTCTGTTGTAAGTTCTTCTAAAATTTGACTTTTTCAATATTTGTGTGTGGATTTTGTTTTGTGCCATATCACAAACCTACGACGCCGTATTAGAATCACATTCAAATAAAATAAAAATCTGGGAACTACGAGATTAAAGTCGTATTTTAAAAAAGTCATAGTTTAACGAGATTAAAGTCGTTGTGTTGTCAGAATTCCCAGTGTAAGTGAACAACTCCACAGCCTCTTGCTCGGTGGTTGGAGCGTCTGGATGGAGCTCACTTTTCGAAACAGGTAATGTGCACAAACATTTATTATTAATATCGGCCTATTGCACAAACACAACACCCTTTTAAAAGAAAGTATTGAGTTGTTACTGTCCTTTTTTCATTAGCACGTTATCTCGTCTCGCGCTAACTAGATGCAAGTGCTAGCGCGTATAGTATAGCCAACGTGAGAAGACTAAATTCAAGCTATATATCATGAATGAAGACCATTATTTTGTTTTGTTGTTGTGCCTAAAGTGGTAGCATAAACAAGTTAATAACGCCTAAATTCACACGGACTGTGGTATGGATAAGGAACGGGTGCCACAAAAGCTCCCGCGGAAAAAGAAACCACTGAATTCTGTGCTTGCAAGCCAAAAGTGTCAAAGAACGTGAACACGTATAAAACGCCTGTTCATTTATTTAAAACCCGTGTAAAAAGCGTGCATCCCCGTTCTGAATGCCCGTCAAATGCGCACACTCCCGTTTCCTACTGTCTTTGAATGCCGCGGGAGCTTCATTCGGTGTGAACCAGGCGTGATTACCTTGTTTATGCCCATGCCGTTCTTCACAATGTGTCAGACGTTGCCTGCTGGGTACTGCCACCACTTCAGGCACAAAAACAAAACAAAAAAATGGTAAATGTAAACAAACTTGCATTCATCGCCTTCATTATATCGGCGAAACCACGATACAATGACCAATCACGTTGGTCCGCAGATCCTACGTGTGAACGCGATAACTCAAATCGAATTGCCGGAACAGTTTCAACTTTTGCACACAGGTACATACCATAAAGACGCCGAACTGGATTGATTTTGGTGCCCTAAACTGTGAACGCAATAACTCCAAAAGTATTTGCCGGATCTTTTTCAATTTTTCTAGACAGTTACACATCATGGAGACGCAGAAATGGGACCCTGGACACACTTACTTTGGCAGAGAGCAATGAAACTTGGTGCAATGATTCTCCACAGTGTACCCAACATAAAATATTATTATGACCCCACCCTACAACAAACAGGAAGTCG